>VJMY01000128.1:62359-141435 GCA_009869795.1 Neelides sp. FZ-2019
TTAAACAGATATGATTGATTTAAAAAAACGCAGTAAATTACCGACCACCCTGTATACATTCATTGCTTTAGATTGAAATTTTTAATCAATACTGATACAAGTATACAAAATGCTACATCAAATTCCATTGTACCATTGCCAACTCTTTTAAATACATTCTTATTCTTCATAAAATTTAATTGTACATGCTTCTGGATTTGGGTATAAAATGACAATTTTAAATGGAAGTACGACAGAGTTTTTCATTTTTATTCAAAAAGTACAGAGATAATTTATTTCATTCACCTTTCCTCAACCTTTCCTTATAAAATTTCATCAAACTTTCATACTTCATATTGAAATCTTCAAACCCTTCAATGACTTGATTTTTCCGTTATTTTGCATTTCAAAATCTGCCGCAATATTTTCTCATTCTCATAATTTACAAATACATGGGCTAATAAGAAACTTTGGTTAAGGTTATAAACTCTATTTGTTATGAAGCGGGAGTTTTTAAAGTGCGGCGGCTCTATTTTATTTTTACTTTCTTTTCCTTCGCATCACAGTGTGCGAAGTTCGCAGTTCGATTAGTTCTATTCTCAGAAATTCTTTAATCATCGTATAATTTATATCTTTCAATGTGAAGTAGTTAAAAGTTTTTTTTAAATTGTCCACAAATACTTACCATAATTTATTCAAACGTAATTTAATTTCTTTATTTGAAGTTACATCACTTAATTTTGTCGTTAACCAACATCATGAAAGTAAGTCTATGAGCTATAAGTCAAAAGTTATATATTTATTAAATAGTTTTCTTGGCTAAAGTGCAGTTGGCGGCCAACTGCACTTTTTGATGTGTTTTATTGCTAATTCGATAGTGTTGATTACGAATCTGATGATTAATAAGGGGGAAAACTTATAATTGTTTAGTTAAAGAAGGTTAAAGTTGAAAAAGTTTTCGTGTTCTATTGGTTTCGCGAGAAACCACACATTTATATTGCGCCCTTGCTCGAAGCTCGCAGGCTGCTAAACGGAGATTCGCTTTATTTCTTAATTATTAATTGTTTTTGATTATTTTATGATAGATTAGGTTAGGTTTGAAGAAAGTTGGGAATACTAATTGGGCTAAAAACTTAAATTAAAATTAAATTTAACTTTAAATAGTTGTAACTTTTTAACTTTAATTTTTCCCTTCTAACTGACTTCAGATCTGTGATCTCCACTATCGAATTAGTAGTAAAACATATCAAAAGTATACTTGGCAATTATTCCGCTTTCTTAGCTTTTAAAACTTTGAATTACATATTACATGTTATAAATACTTAGTTAAGCAATTATGTTTTTTTATTAAAGGTGAACGACATTCGCAAGTTTTTTGCACCAAGCGTGATCAAATCTGGTGGAAGCCCTGGAACCGCAGACCAACATAACGCTGTTGTTGAAATTAGCCCAAAAGGGAACTCGAAAGGACGGAAGTCAAAGAAGGATAAAGAGGCTGATGATGAGGATGATTTCCTCCCATCAAAGCTAACTCAAAAGCCTGAGGACTCTAAAAGAAAAAATGGGAAGGAAAAAGATGAGGAGAGCAAGTCGCCTTCCCAAAGTCGTAAAGGTTCATCAAAATCAAAGGACAAACCAGATAAGGATGACAAGAAACCCGAGAAAGCATCAAGATCCAAGGACAAATCAATTAAAGATGAGAAATCCATCAAATCCAAGTCAAATGATAAGGGAGTTAAAGAAGAAAAGAAATCGGATTCAAAGAACAAATCTCCAAGTAAGAGAAAAAGTGATTCTAAAAGTGTACCTGAGCAAGTCGACTTGGTCGACAGTGATGGCGAGGAAATTCAATTTGTAAAGCCCAAGAGCTCAAAATCCAGAAAGGCCGTCATTATTGACTCGGACTCAGAAGAGGAGCAGCCTAAGAAAAAATCCCCGAAGAAAGAGGAAAAATCCCCGAAGAAAGATGAAAAATCCCTGAAGAAGGAGGAGAGATCATCGAAGAAGGAGGAGAGATCATCGAAGAAGGATGAAAAATCCTCGAAGAAACATGAGAGAACTCCGAAGAAAGAAGAGAAAAGTCCAATGAAGGAAAAAGGCGCCAAAATCCCAGAGAAGTCTCCTAAAAAATCTTCTGAACGCGAAAGGAAAAAAGAGGAAATAAAGGTAAATGACAAGAATTCTGATTACAAATCAACCCAAGAGAAGAAATGTGAAACGAAGGAGAAGCAAGTCAAGAAAGAAGTTGAGAGCGACGAGGAGGAATTCAATCCGAAATCAAAGGCAAAATCCGTAAAGAGGAAAATTGAGATTGAGCCTTTAAATGAGAGTCAATCCAAGAAGAAAAAAGTCCAGCCAGTTACACCTGAGAAATCTCTTGAAGTTTCCAAGAGTGATAAAACGCCTGATGAGAAGAAACTCGCGCAGAGAGCCAGCTATTTCAAGTTCATGGCCCGAGGTAAACCGAGGAATTTGGGTGTGAAGGAAATTCCCACCGGAGCTCCGGATTGTCTTGCAAATCTCACCTTTGTAATTTCCGGAGTTTTGGACTCAATCGAGCGGGATGAGGCAGCGGACATTGTCAAGAAATACGGGGGTCGAGTGACAGGGTCAATTAGTAAGAAAACCTCCTATCTCCTCATGGGAGAGGAAGCAGGAGAGTCAAAGTTAAAAAAGGTAATTCAATCTTTCAGTCATAAATGACGATTAAATAATTTTAATTTAATTATTATTTGGAAATATTAAAAATTTAGATCTGTAGATTAATAATGTTTAATTTCTTATTGTAACATTTCTTTGCTTTTGTTTACTGGTGCTACAGCGGTGCAGCGGTAGTAATTTAGTTTAGTATAAACATTATACTATAATATAGTAACTACAAGGAACTTATTTAGTTTGTTAAAACAATGAAAATAAATGGTTTAAAAATTATATTATGTAGGCAAAGGATCTCGGGATTCCTCAAATCAACGAAGACGAATTTCTTGAAATGCTAAGAAAATCCAATCCAGATGGAAATGCCCCCGAGCAGACGATGATGCTCTTTGACGACGAGGAGGAAGATTCCAATGTCAAGCCAACAACGCCGAAATCTTCTCCAAGAAAATCAAAGAGAGAAATCGGAAAATCAACCTCAGTTAAAGAAAAGGAAACGGCCAAATCTTCACCGAGGAAATCAAAAGCTGAAACTTCCGAATCCTCTCCAGTAAAAGAGAAAGCGAAAGGAACAAAAGAGAAAGAACCCAAGCCTTCGAGCCCACAAAAGAAAAGAGAAGAAATCAAAGAAGGGAAATCCAAGTCTCCGGTCAAGAAGACCAAAACTCCAGAAAAGCCCGAGACCCAAGTGGAGATGAACACAGAGACTCAGCAGTGGGTTGACAAATACAAGCCAACGGCAAGGAGCAAAATCGTCGGCCAAGGCGGCGACGGCTCCAATGCAGCCAAGCTTCACAAATGGCTTCGTAATTGGTTTATTCATCACAAGTCCGCGGCGGATGTTGCCAAGGCTGGTTGGCCCGGACTGAGGGACCCTGAAGGGAAAACGTATAAATGCGCTTTGTTGTCTGGGCCGCCGGGGATTGGGAAAACCACGACGGCACATCTCGTCTGTAAAGAACTTGGCTATGATTTCTATGAGCTCAATGCCAGCGACACGAGGAATAAAAAAGGACTTCATGAAATCGTCTCGGACTCGCTCAAGAATAAAACTATTAATGCAAACTCTAAGAATTCTACTGATGGAACAATTCGTAATTTCTAAATTAAAATACTTATTAACAATTATTAATTTTCATTAATTAGTATGTAATTATCACTATCTGTTTGATTGGGTTTGGTATGATTGATTGTTTTAATTATTTTCAATTTCAATTAAATAGGGAGACACGTTTTGATTATGGACGAAGTTGACGGAATGAGCGGAAATGAAGATCGTGGAGGAATTCAAGAATTAATCGATTTAATTAAAACTTCACGTATTCCGCTAATTTGTATTTGTAATGATCGAAATCACCAGAAGATTCGAACACTTTCAAATTATTGCTTTGATCTCAGGTGAATATTACAAATACTGAGATACTTATCAATACTTATCAATTTATGCTGTTTTTCAAAAACACAGAATATTTTATTTCGTTTTATTAATATTATCAATTATTTTTTAGATTTACTAAGCCAAGATTCGAACAACTCAAGGGTTTCATCATGTCCGTGTGTTATAAAGAGGGAATTAAGCTTGAACCAGAAGCAATTTCAAAGCTGATAATTTCAACTGACCAAGATATCCGTCAGATTCTTCATCAACTTCAAATGTACAAGGATATTGCGAATTCTCCTGGGATTGTTTCCCCTGATAAAGACACGAGACTTGGATTTTGGGACGTTTGTAAGAAAGTCTTTAATTCGGCTGATCATGCTAAAATGTCCATTAAGGATAAAATGGACCTTTTCTTTTACGATTATTCATTTGGCCCACTTTTCGTTCAAGAAAATTATTTGCGATCAACTCCTGCTGCGGCTGGGTATGAAAATAATACCAATTTACAAATTACTTTGGATACTATTATATTCATGTTAGTTTTGTATTGAAAATTACAATTTTAGCTTTTAAATTATTTAATTATCTTTTAAAGCATTAATTTTGATGATTTTAGTAATTTAATTATAATTAATTTTTCATTTAGTGGGGATAATTTAAAAGCCCTGAAGTTAGTGGTAAAAGCTGCAGAAGCTATAGCCACTGGGGATTTGGTCAACCAGAAAATTCGGAATAGTAATAACTGGGGCCTTCTTCCCACTCAAGCTGTTTACTCCTCCTTCCTTCCTGGAGAAGCCATGGCTGGGAATTACATGAGCGGAATCCAATTTCCTTTATGGCTAGGGAAGAACTCGAACACGAGCAAGCGATCCAGACTCATTCACACTCTCCATGGCCATATGAATCTGGTGACGAGCGGAAGCGTCCAAGCTTTGAATCTCGATTATATTCCGTATTTAAGACGAGCCATTGCGACTCCGCTCACTAAAGGAGACATCAGCGAATCAGCTCAAATCATGCAGGTCGGTTTTATTTAACTACAAATTTTCGATTAATTTAATAATTATTTATATTTTAATTATTGAATTAATTTTGAATCAGGAATATTCATTACAACGTGAGGATTTCGATTCAATCGTTGAACTGAGCGGATGGCCAGGAATGAAAGACCCAATGGATAAACTTGAATCAAAGATGAAAGCCGCCTTTACGCGTTTGGTCAACAAGGAAATCCTTCCTTATTCTGTTATTAAAATTATGAAGGGTCGTGGACGCAGCGGGGGCGTCGGAATTGAAGAGGACTATGAAGCCAATGAGGAAGACCAAGAAGAGGAGAATCCCGAAGAAGAGGACAAAATTGAGAATGACGCCATGGTCAAAATGAAAAAGAGACCCGCCACAAAGTCCAAAAGTCTCAAAGGAAAAGATGAGGATGATGAACCGAAGGAGAAAAAGCCAAAGGCTTCTTCATCAAAAGGGGGAAAGAGCAGGGGAAAGAAATGAGCATGCTGTTCATTAAATGATAGTGAATTGTATTTTCCTATTTTTAATCATCTTTGATTTAACTATTTAAACATGTATTAATTTTTATTTAATTATGATTTTAATAAAAAGTAATTTTTACAATTAACGCATAAAGTTACTCATCATATTTATCTTTTACGTCCGTTTTAGTTCCAATGACGCTATTTCCTAATCGTAAGACAATCAAATCTATTTGTTCCATATTTAATAGACATTAAACTTAATCCTGCGAGTGAAAAAATGATTCATTTTGACTCATCATTCTCATGTATCGTGATTTCCATTCTCCCAGTGAAATAATTTAAAACGGCGGGCGCAACCCGCCAAGCAACTTTTGATATTTTCTTACTAAATAGATGTGATCACGAATCCGAAGTGGGTTAGAGGAGGAAAATGGAAAAGTGAAATAAAGTGAAAGAAAAGTAGAAAAGAGCCAATCTTGTATTGAAATACAAAAAGCGGGTTATTGAAATCAATGGTTTCACGAAACCAATGCAAGCAATATTACAATTTTGTAACTTTAACCAACTACAACTCTTAAACTAAAATTTCCAACCTCTAACTGACTTTATATTCGTGATCACCACTATAGATTTAGTAGAAAAACATATCAAAAGTTTGATTGGCGGGCTGCGCCAGCCGTTTTAACTTTTGCCGAAAAATAATTACTGTTGTTTTATTCGTTTTGATCAGTTTAAATTTTTTCTTTTCATTTAAAGTACATTTTGAAAATTAATGTTAGACATACTCAAAACTGCTCAAGAGTTTGACGTTCAATAGATTCAATTGAAGGATGGCTGATCGAGGGTGGAGAGGTACCAAAAATAAGTCAATTCTTAATATTTTGTAGAAAATATGAATATAAGAATAGTGGTAATATATATTATAAACTGTAACTGCAACTTTAATATTGCTTTATTTTAAAAGTAACAATTTAAAATCTAATTCCTCAATTCTTTTTTAATAATAAAACAATTTACAGGAAGAGGTGGTGGTGGAGATCTAGGTGGCGGAGGAGGTGGAAGAGGAGGTCGTGGAAGTTACGGTGGAGGAGGAGGTGAAGGAAGAGGAGGATATGACAGAGGAGGTGGAGGAAGAGGAGGATACGACAGAGGAGGTGGAGGAAGAGGAGGATACGACAGAGGAGGTCGTGGCGGAGGTGGATCTGAACGAGGATTCCGCGGTGGAGGTGGAGGAGGAGGACGTGGAGGCAAAGGACGACTCACCTGGAGAACTAAGCCAATTCCTGAACAAAGTAGAGTCGCGGATTTCGGATTTAAGCCCTTACCTAATAATTTGGAGGACATTAAACTTCCTTCGAGGGCAAAGCCACTTGCCGGTTTCCAATCGAGCAGAAATGTCAGACTGGCCTTGAATCATTTCCTAGCTGAGGTTAAACTTCCGCCATTTCTCTATTCGCACGATGTTCAATACTCAAGAGCTCCGCCTCCTCCAGGAAGTGAATCGAGAAAGAAACCGGATACGAAGAAAAAGGGCAGAGGAGGCGGCGGAGGCGATGAAGATCCAAATGCTCCACGAGAATTTAAATTGCCAAAAGACCTGAATCGACTTATCAGTTATGCTCTTCGGGATCGACTTCTTAATGGAATGTCAAAGGGCACAGGAGTCATTTCTGATTTCAGCAAATTGATCATAACGACCAAACCGATTCCGCCTGAGCTCACACAACACGATATTAATATTGAGACTGAAACAGAACCATTTGGCTACACACCTGACATGGGATCCGGAACTTTCAGAACAATCTTGACTCAAACTGTCGTACATGACACAGCGAGTCTGCAGCGATTCATTAACAATTTGAAAGACGCCGGATTAGTTCAAATTGATCTTGCCGATTTGGAACAAATTGACAAAGTTTATGCAACTTTGATGAAAAACATGGTGAGACCAGGAAATCCGAATAATCCTCTGGATAACCATCGATATATCACTGTCGGGAGATCCGCTTTAATTCCAATTCCGCCAGGTGATCAAACTGGTGAAAGACTCGGTGGTGGATTGGTCACTTGGGTTGGGCCAAGCGTCAATTTCAACATGGGGTGGAAGCCTTATGTTTGCGTTGACAGTAAGTAAAATTTTCCATTTGCCATTTATGATTATTAAAATAAATTACATTATCAATGCATAATTAATATTAAATTAACTTCAAATTAACAATTGATTGTTAAAAATAATTTAAATTTTTAGTTGCAAATTGTGCAATGATTCTTGGAAGAATGGTGAATGAAGTTATAACCGAATTGTTCACTGATTGGCGAGGTCAATGCACTTTGAACGTGGATGACATATCAAGATGGGACGATCGAAATTTTAAAACAGTCAAGAGTTTGCTAAAATGTAAATGTCATTAATTTTTAGTAGAAGTTAAATAAATAAGATAGTATTTTGATTTAAAATAAATTCTATCTTTTCAGCATGCAAGGTGTCTTATAACCTCCCTGGTGGCAAAGTTCTTGGAGGTCCAGTAACAGACATTGGTTATCGATCAGTTTCAAAAGAGCATTTCAAGTGGAACAACAATGGCAGAGAAGAAAATATTTCCATTTTGGAATATTTCAGAAAACAATATCAAATATCTTTGAAACCAAATGGTCTTGTCTTGCAAATCAGATCGAAATCGTGGGTTCCAGCTGAGGTAAATTACAATAATAATTGCATTTTTTAATTTAGACGAGAATTTTTGTCATTAGATTAATATAATTTAATAAACAAATATTTTTGTTTTAGCTTTGTAAGATCAAGAGAGGCCAAAGTTACAACAGGAAGTTGGATGGAAACCAAACGACTGAAATGCTTCGAGTGGCCAAGCGAGATCCTGCTGACTTACAAAAGAAAATATATGACGAGGTTTTTAATTTCATATAATTGATAATCCTCTATAAAACATTGTTTCATTCATCATATGAATTGTCATTGTTTTGAAAATATAGATAACCAAACTTCAAATGCCGTCTAATCCGTTTCTCAACACTTTCGGGATGAAAATTGCAGGGAAAATGTTGGAGCTTGACGCCAAAGTTTTGGATACTCCCACGTTAACTTATGGAGATGTAATTTTTTACTGGAAATACTAAATATAAAACATCCTTTATTTTTATTTTCAAGATTTCAGGTATTATTACAATAACTTAATTATGTATATACACAATAAATCCAATCAATGCGTAGGGATATATATAGATTTGGCAATATTTAGGGAACTCGTGCCAATAATGGGAAAGGAAAGGCAGAAATGACGCCAGAGAATGGAGAATGGGATATCTGGTGAGATGTGGAAATAAATAATAATCAATTTATTGTGTGTTCATAGGCTTCATATACTAAATTCATTTGAATTAAATTGAATTCCAAAAAGCTCCAAAACATTTTAGCTAAAAAAAAATCTGTAATTTAGGACTCATGACTTCAATTTCTTTGAACCTCACAACAAGCCAATCAAATGGGGGATTCTCAATTTCGATCGGAATGACGTAATGTAATAGATCATTTTTAAATCATTCTAAATGATATTTAATTAAGTTGTGTACATAATAGTAAATTATATCAAAAAATATTTGTTAAATTGAAGGGACGACACATGGAGAACTTTTGTGGGGAAAATGCAAAGCAAAGGATTGATATTTGATCAAGAACGTCCAATAATTGAACGAATGGACGCCCGTGACGATCGCAGTATTAAGGATCCAATCAAACGTCATTTAGATTTGGTCAACAAGATTGCCGCCGTTCTGGATAGGTCATTCAAAGGGAAAGTTACTTTCATTCTTGTGATTCTCCAAGCCAAAGGGTCTCCCTTGTACAATCAAGTCAAGCAAGCGGCTGAGCTTAAAAGCGGAATTCTCACCCAATGCGTCGTTGGGAAAAATCTGAACGATCAACGAAGATCTGCTTCTGTGATGGAAAACATAATTCTGAAATTGAATAGCAAACTCAATGGACGCAACTATATCGTCGTCATGCCTGAGAAGTTCAAAAATATTGAGCTTCTTCGTGTTCCGGTTCTCATCATTGGTGCTGATGTGACACATCAACCTGCTCCGTTTGGTTCTAGTGTAAGTTTTTAATATTTATAGACTTGGGGATTTCCATATATATAGAATTTATTTGCTTTTTTAAAAGTTTGCTTAAAACTATCAGTTCAATTAGCATTATTTTGATAACCAGTTTGATAAATTTATAAAATATATAAATTTATTTGTGAAATTAGGGCGCAGCTAAATGCGGTGTGAGTTTTGCTGCAGTGACTGGCAGCATTGACCGAACCGGAATGCCTTACATGATGCACGTCCAAGCTCAAATGAGAGCCGAGAAAGGAGCGGCCGAAGTGATCAGGAATTTTGAACAAATTATCACCAAAATGCTTAAAAAATTTCGGATTACGAATAATGGAATCGCCCCGGCCAAAATCATTTATTTTCGAGACGGCGTCGGAGACGGTCAATTTAAAGAGGTTTAAAATGATTAATAATCGTGTTGGAATGATGATTTATTTTAAAATAATTAAAGATTTTTACTCTAATTTGGTAATGTAATAAATGTCATAATGTTTTCAGATCCTTCACGTTGAGATGAGAGCTATTCGAAATGCGTGTAAACTTCTAAGCAAAAATTTCGAACCGAAAATTACTTTGATCACTGTGCAGAAACGACATAAGACACGATTTTTTTGCATGACGCCAAATAGAGTAAATAATTTATTTTAAATAACGTTTCAATAATTTATTAATTTTCTCTTATAGTCTAAAAATTTATAATTAATTTATTAAATAAGGTTGAAAATGCTCCACCGGGCACTGTCGTTGATTCTGAAATAGGTAATTTATACAAATTTTTGCTTCGTAAACTAAAAAATCCACTCATTGAGAGAGAGAGAGAATTCAAGTATAAGTACTTAAACAAAATGATTTTTAATTACAGTTCATCCAACCGAGACTGATTTTTACCTGATGAGCCATAGGGGAGCTTTGGTATTTAACTTTATATGATTCTTTTTCCTTTTTATGTGTTTCTTACTTAACTTCTTACGTTCTTGTACATTTACTAAAGGGAACCAGCAGACCAACGCGTTATCATCTCTTGTGGGACGACAGCGATTTTGAAATGGAAAATATACAAGCGCTTTCTTATTATCTTTGCTACATGGTAAAGAAATAATTACTAAATTCACGAATTTATATTTTAATGAATTTTATATTTGTAAATACGTTGGATTTTATATTATTTTGATTGTAATTTGTAATAGTACGTGAAATGCAATAAAGCTGTGAAGATTCCTTCTTGCACTTATTATGCTCACTGGGCTGCACTTCGAGCCAAGTCTCTTGTCCAAGACTGGTAAGTTTTGTTTTAGTTAATTACGTATTAATTTAAACATTTTTAAATTCATAACCTCATTCGTACAAGCACAACGCATATAGAAATTTACATTTATCTATAAGATTAAGATTATACAATATATTTTCAATTTAATGATTTCATATATTGTCTTTAGCTTTGATGGGGAGAATTTACCTGATACACCAGAAGGAATCGCTCAGTATATTGGGCAATTGGATCATCAACTGAGCTCTCGAAAAGCAGAAATTGTCGACAATTATCCAATGCATTTCATTTGATTTCATTGCTCTCTTCATTCTTTAGTTAAAAGTATATTCAATTATAATATTAATTAAATATTAAAATTCCTTTCTAATATTTTACATACATACAATAATTATACTATTAAGTATTGTAAGTGCACAAATCAATTACGTCATTTCGTTTGGTTTCATATAAAATCATATTTAAAATTAATTTAATTCAATAATTCCATTCAAATTACTCAAACTTAAATTTTCCTCTTTTTCGAATCTGAAATTGGATTGTAATTAAAATATTTTTAAATATTAAGTTTAATCTCAATAAATATTTCCATACTTTCAAATTCTATAATATAATATTGTAATGTAATTCGGATCTATTTAAATAAACAAATAAACTTTGCATAATAAATGCTTATTATTCATAAAAATTTCATGAAATACACAAATATCAGATAATTAATACACAATCATTATGAAAGATCAAAATTATATCAATTGATATAAACAATTAACTTTCTTGGATATTACCCATTTATCCATATTATTATAGACCAATTTATTTTTTAAATTCTCGTATAAGTGGCATATTATGGTATTGTAATATTTATGTAAGGTATTTTCAATTGACCGTTTATTCCTGAATGGAATGAAAACGAGGAAACAATTGTGATCAATTGAAAGGAAAAGTTGAAGGGTCCTGAAAGGAGCGCGTCCCTTAAAACCTTAAAAATATATATGCATAACACACTTATTAATAATGTTAAGTTAATCACCTCAACTAAAATATACGGAATAAAAAGAACATTTCCGAGCGGCATATGGATCAGGGATAAAGTACGTAATTGTCCTCCCTCATTAGAATAAGGAACACCTGTGTGAACTTCATTACTGTCCTCATTCATCTCAACCCCAATAATACACTGTGTACATAAAATGGATATTGGAAGCACATCCATAAAACACACGGGCGTCCCATCCAGGAATTAAATGCTTTAATCCCCCTTTCTCATCTCCTCCGCTTCTCTCGTCATTATCCTTTTTATTAGGTTTAGGATAACAACGCCATTTTAAATGCTCCCATTTATCAATATTTCTCTCTAATAGCAATCTTTTTATCTTGCTCAATTATATACATTTAATAAATAGTTATTTTATTAAATTATACGTTGGATTATAACCATTTCTAGTCGTTCTTGTCAGTTTTCCAATAATTGCTCTAGTCTTTTAATACATTATTAAATAGTCTTTTATCTATATAAGTTTTTTTAACTCATCAACAAAGAAAGCATAGTCAACCGTCGTTGCAAACTCCTGATAGTATTTTAGGGAAAGGGATATAGAATTTTTAATTTAATTGAGATTGGGATTATTGAGATAAAAGTGTATTGAGATTTCATTTAAGTTTATTAAGTGTGGGGAAAATGGATAATGTGAAGCGTGAAGGTGATGAGGGGATCCAGATGGAAGATCATATGAGTTTTAAGGTGGAAGTTGATGAAGATGAGAGGAGGAATTTGGAAAATGTGGACTTGGCTCCCTTGCGTCCAGTTCAATTGGACAAATTGGAGGAAACGGCTGAGGAGGCAAATGAAGAGCCGCCGAGACTCGTGCTGGTCAATATTGAAAGTCCCTCAGTGGCTTCTGACCTTCTTCGTCACTCCATTTCTCTTGTGAACTACAATGGGGAGTTGATGAGCGCCGAGGAGTCAGCGGGTCATCAAGAGTCGCTGATTGAGGCTTCTGCTCACTACGCTCGTTCTCAACAACAACATTACGAGCAACACGAGCAGGAACTTCTTCATCAACAACAGCAAGTGTCGGTCATTCGAGCGCCGCCTGAAGAGTTCCTTTACCCGCAAATGCCTCCGGTCCACTCGCACATCCATGCCGGGTTTTTGGGCGAAGAGATGAATTACTCACCAGTGGCCATTGAGAAAATGCCCAATCCTCATCGTCACTGGAGAATTGCAACTCAAAATGAAAAAGGTAACTTCATTTTATTTAAAATATAACAATTAAACTTATAATTATAAATGTAAGTTATTATGCTTGAATCAATGAAGGGCGTGGTGTTGGTATTTATATTAAGAATAGGCTATATTGTGATTGATGAATTGATGAGCTATGATTTAATGAGTTTAAATTAATGAGGTTGGATGACCAATAGTGACTAATTGGATTCAAAGTTCTTTTTTCAGACTATAAAAAAAGTGCATGCGACCGGGAGAGGACAAGAATGCGAGACATGAACCGGGCCTTTGAACTCTTGCGGCAACGTCTTCCCTATGCCAAGCCGCCGGGAAAGAAACTCTCAAAGATCGAGTCGCTGCGACTCGCAATAAAATATATCAAACATCTGCAGTATCTTCTGGACTTCTCGTCGCCAGTTGCTGGTCCGCCACCGAGTACGAGTTACTATCACACTCCTGAGCCACATTACTTTCCGCCTTTCAATGGAACTCAAGGGATTTTTTGTCCACCGCCGTACACTTCGTCCCTGCACCAATCTCCTTCAATGATCGACCAAGCTGACTTTTCTCATGCTCATGAATACATTTAGAAAGGAAAAAATTAAAATTTTTATAAAGAATTTATTCTAACGAAAAGTGGCTCCATTTCGCGAAAGACATGAATGAATGTCTTTTAGGCCGGACTACTATAAGCTCCGACATCACCTCCATTAGGAGCTCCCTCCTCTCCTTGTGCAGCTTCCTGTAAACAAATGAATAAAAAAATATGTCGTTAAGGTCAAAGTATCTTTTCAAGCATTCATTGTAGAAGAATCTGAAGTTGAGCCGCTAGCTTGACAAACTTTCCATTGAGCCAACACAATAGCGCCTTGAGAACCTCCTTGAAACAAAATGAATAAGCATGTAATATAATTAAAGTCGGAATATTTTAAGACTATTTATTTTGAAACTCGAAATGCAACAGGATAGTACCACTGCATACAAATAGGCAAATAGAGAAAAATAAGTGAAATTGGAGAAAAGAGAAAATGAGTGAAGATAGAATGAAAGAAATTCGTTCCACTACAATGTGTAAATTCATTTCGCTAGTTACATAATTAAGCATCAATGGTTAAATCATTACCCATTGATAAAATTTAAAATGTCTCTCCATGGCTTTTTCCCTATGGGAATTCCGAGGAGATTTTGTTAAATAAACTTTTCTCTAACACTCACCCACAATGAGTTACGATGCACCCTAGTGAGAGATTCTTCTCAAAAAACTAATTCCTTAAACATTAAGCATCATGCTTAATATGAACATTTTCAAAAAAAACTATCTTTTTCCCGATTGAACCAATCTTTTGAATGTGATATTGGAAAAAATGTGGAATTAACCGTGTAAATGTTACGTTGTACCTTATAAAGGGGTGAAAACTTAAGCTTAAAAGGTATGTGAGGTCAAAAGGACTAATTCTAGCTATTAAAATAAGAATTATATCTGACAGATATTTTAAGTTTATGACAACAGTCGAAAATATCTTTTTTAATTCCATTTTGGTGAGAAAAGTTTTGAAAGAACATTTTGATCAAATATGAAAATGACGATGATGGTAATTTGATTAAACAAATGAATTTATTCATTTCTTCATCCTTCTGTACTTCTGTACACATTTACAGCTTTAGATTTAAAATCTCATTCAAGACTGATACAAGTATACGAAATGTTAAATCAATTTCCATTATCAACTCTTTTAAACTTTCTTATTCTTCATAGAGCTTGAGAGTTAAAATGATTTCTTAGATCTTTGGCGAGAAGTTTTACACACTGCACTGCTTGGGTGTAAAATGACACATTTAATAAGTACGACAGAGTTTCTTTTTTATAAATATTCATTATACACACACTCACGCATCTTAACGCGTACAGTCTATTCAAGGATTATTACAGCTTTTTCTTTACAATTGACAATTGTTTATGACATTATGATGATCAAAACTTATCCATTTTATCATAATAATCATTTTACATGATTTCTAATTACGTAGAATGCTTTTTCACCCAACTTAATTTTTCCTATTTTGTTTGAATATTTATTATATTTACATAATGCTATATATAATAATAAGATAATAATTGAAACAGTTTCTTTTATATAATTTATTTTAATTTAACAAAGCATAAATGAAATAATTATAGAGTATATAAGGTGATTAAATTCGCTTTAAATTAATTATCTTAAAGTTAGTAGAAAGAGCATTTTTATAGCATATATTAGAATTTATGTATTCTAAATTATAGCTTAATTATTTTTAATTAAATGAGTCTCTTTAATATTAATAGAGGGTTAAATGCGAATTAAAAATTCAATCACTGTAAATTACAGATCAATACAATTTTATATAATTGTATAATAATAATATTTAATGTTATACTTAATGTTTCATCTACAGAAAAGAGAAATTGTCAATGTTAAATAGCCGTTTACATCATACGTATCATCTTAATAGTCTTTTTCGGTTTAAGTTTTACTTTTTAGGCAAATTGGTGACTGCGCTCGCAATTCTAAAAACACGTTTTCTATGAAGGTCTTTTTAGTGTGAATTGCCTTAATAATATGACTAACAATGTTTAATATTAATTTATTAACTTATTAATCTTAATTGCGCCTATGTAACTATTTATACTATATTTATTTGGTATCTAATACTAAAAATTTTCCTATGAATAAGCCTATTTGACCCTCCACAAGCATCATCTCAAAGCAGTTTAAAGGATTTAAGTATTTAATTGAACTTAATTATACACACCAATGTTGTTAATTATTGGGCAGAACTTGAGAAAAATAGTCCTTGCTTCATTGGCCCATTTAAATGTCAATACTAACTTATTTTTTAATCATTCATCTCCTATTGCTTTTAATTCCAAAGTCAATTTTTATCAAGTAGGCAGAAGAGGCTCGTCGTTTGTAATTATCCCTTTTTCTTGTAAAGGGCCCATCATATTAAATGTCAAAATTCCCATATAAAATACATGTGAAAGTGTGATATTTAATATGATAGACCCTGTATAATTAGCTAAGAATATATTATCAGGACTGATTATTTTTAAAACCTTTTTACATTTCGATATTCTTTTGCTATAATCCTAACCAATTACTTGTGTAATTTACATACATTTAACGAAATATTCTCATCTAGTACAATTGAAACTAACTTTTTTTCAAATTCATTTCACTTCGTTTTAGAATAAAGAAGAAGCAAAGGAATTCAAGTTAAAAGACAATTTTCAGTTTTATCTCACATAAAATGCCACATCAAGTAAACTCATAATACGCATAAGATGGTTATCACAGCTTTATAAACAATACAGACAATTTAGAAAAGCCACTTCCATAATTTGGGTCAAATTGAAACAAAAGGGATTCATTGAGTATTGAGTAGTCAATTGCATATATTTATTATGGATACTCATTTTGAGTTTCAATTTGACCATTTTACACTTATATGAAAAGAATTTGATCTCAAAGTGAAACAACCTTCATGTATTTTAGTACAAAAATATAAAAACTTGATTGGAAAAAACGAGAATGCAAAACTATTTCATATTTGAATTCATAGTTCACAAAACTTAAATTAACAAACTTTAGCGATAAACTATACAATATTTGAACAAGATTAATTTAATAGACTAGACTATTGACCGGTTAATGCTTTTAGTTTAAAATGGAAACACCTTTGACTTGTGAATTTTTACACGTGGATTGTGGATTTGTGGGTTTATAATTGCACATCCCACACACTTTATTCGTTTATTCACAAAAGACACGGAAAAGAAACATGATTTCATTCACAATTTTCATTCACATTGCCTTAAAAAATTTCATCTTTGAAATCTGCAAGGACTTGATTTCTCCGTTGGTTTGCAAAAGCGTGCCGCGACGTTTTTCCATAATTTACAAAAAATGCATTATTATTTCCGCCCTTTATACACCAAATTGTATTTAATACATTTTCAATCTTATACAATAAATAACGTTATTATTTATTTACCATTAAATACAACAATAAAGTATTTAAAACCATTTTTGAATAAGTAGTTTTGTATACAAATTATAGTTTAATATTAATTAATGTTAACTTAAAGTAAGTGAGCATAAAAAATTAAACTTCTAATATGATGACTTTCCCAAGTTCTGAACCACAAAAAATTTTAAGTGTAATAGAATGAATAAAAAAGGGACTTTCAGTCTTTGATATCAAAAATGTAAATGAGGGTTGGGAGGGTCATTGGATCATAGATAGACTTTCTTGACGGATCTGGAAGTGCCGTAGCCATCAGTGATATTCGGAATCATCCCTTTGTTGTTTTGTTGTAATTGATTCCGATGAGCCGTGCCGTAGCCGTCCATTCCAAGACCAGACGGTCGGAGACTTCCAAAGGCATCACCTGGGCGCACTAAACCCCGTGACGAATTCATTTCCCCTTCAAATCTAAGAAAAACGTCAAATGTTTAAATTTAAAAATTAATCGTCTTCCAAATATCCATTTCTTTGTAATTCAATTTTTAATTGAGTGTAATTGACTTGTGCATAATTGATTAAATAATGAAGAAAGGTTCATTCACCTGTACAAATCTCTTGAGTAGGGCTGCGCAAAATGGAACATTGTCGTCTCTTGATTAATATCAGGTTGAAGATTCATCTGCATTTGATGTTGGTTGACGTTGACGTGATTTACATTATTTTTCCCGTCCAAAACAACGGGTTCTGCGTAGGTCGCCTCTTCTTTCCCTTCTCCGACGAGTCTCCTAATTAATAATAATTAAAAAAATTATAGCTTAAGAATTTTACAAATTGTATGACGAATTTGTATTTAATTGGAAACATGTGAAGGGAATGAGCAGAATTTCCCAATTTTAAAATAATGTCATCATTTTGATGAGAATCAAATGATTTGGAACTTACGAATTAATATTAAGATTATGTCTTTGTTCAAAATACTCGTAGTCCGTGTCAGGGTATGGAATGTTGTCATGATCCTTTTTGCATCTCCGGCTGCACCCCCAACCCGCCACGAATCCTAGCAAAATTGCCAACACGCACCCGACGCCCACAGCAATGGACAAAGTCTCGGCCGTGTAGGAATCTCCGCGCCGCGGCCCAATCACCACGAGGTCATCATTGGAATTCAATCGTCTCCGCACATCCGAGGTTTCTTTCACACGATTCCTCATCTCGTCCTCCTCCTTGACCTTTTCCTCTTCCTCCTCCTCCTCCTCGTCGCGCCCGTCAAACTCCCCTTTGTTTTTCCCAATGATCTGCTCTGGGCCGCCGAATGCCACGGGATTCGTCCGCTGCTTTGCACATTCTGGGTGAGTGCCGAGAAGAACGTTTTGCAAATACTCGCGCTTTTTGATCAAGTCGAAGGTGAGGGGGAGAGGGACGCATTTGGCGTCTGCTTTGTGCCAAGCACAAAAGGGATTCTGCATCCCTATGCATTCCCCACACGTGCGAACGCGTCCTGTGAAACATTGTCGCACGTTGATGAGCTTCAAGGTCTTGTCCGACCCAACGAGCAAATTTGAACTCCCCACAAATCTCATTTCCCTCACGGGACTCTTGGGCTTGAAGATTTGAGATTCCATTGTGAGAACCGATTTCAATTTTTGAGATCCAGTGGAAGCTGTCGGAGCAGCCAAATTCCCCCCTTCTTTCTCACTCAAATTCACATTGGTGTTGACGAGACTCAGGAGTTTCCCATCGTCCGTCCCAATGAAAATGACGTCGTAGAGGCGGCCGTCCAAACCGGAAGTGTTCGTGACGGCGATTGTGGTTAGCCGATAATTTGCGAGTGCCCGGGTGAGAAGCGGCCGTCCCAAGATCGGCTGCACGGGCTCGTCCATAAACGTATGACCAGATACGAAGTAGTAATATTGGTCAGGAAGAGTCGTGGAGTCATTGACACAAAGGCCGGGTCGCGGCTCTGGGACTTTGTCTGCTGGAACGGGAAGCCAGTGAGTATTTGCCCCTTGTTGGGCCTTGAATCTTCCATCAAAGACGTCCAAAATGTCGCGCATCTTGAAGGAGCAAATGGCCGAACCCGGGAGGGAATTCACGCTCGTGGTGAAAACCCCATACACTACTTCGTCACCCAACTGGGATTTCGGAAGGAGGAGAGACAGCGACTCTGTTAATTCATAAAAGTATTCAATAGATGACTAAAGTCAAAAAATTAAAAATCCAAAAATTAAAAAATCTGTTCATAAGAAATTTTAAAATACATTAAATATTATATTATGTTATAAATTAAAATTGGTTTCGTTTTGTGGTTTTGTGGGACTTTTTCTCTTTTTTATCATTGTGTAATAAAAGAAATGGCTGCATTTTTTAATGATTCTCTGACTGAACGGGGATGTGGGTGAAAAATATATGAAATTTCCACTCACGGATCTCGTCGAAAGGAAAGGGGAATTCTCCCGGGACTGAACAGTTGAGACGAGCTTTGAAGAAAGTCGTCCATCGGGTCTTCCCTGCTCCGCGTGGAAACCCGCGGTCTCCTTTGCATACTCGGCCGACTCGAGAGAAAACCGCTTTTCCGCAGTTGGTAAACTCCTCACTCGTCTCGCGGAAGAAGAAAAAGACGAAATCCTTGTATTCCATTGAACTCACGTAGTTCGGAGCTAAATGATTTAAATAAATTCAAATATTTCCATCAACAATTTTACCCTTAAATATTAATATCCATTTCAATTATTTATTAAAATTTAAATTAAATTGAATAGCATAATTAAATTAAAGATCAAAAAATAAAATATGCTGTATCATTCATATAATGATAAAATATAGTTTATAAGAAAGAGCATATTAGATATTTAGTTTTACCATTGAGATATTTGAGATCATATTGCGGCGTCCTGAGCGAATCCCACCGATGAATGAGCGGGTCGACTTCGGCAAAGTCGGCCACCGTCCCTGCATAAACGTCTCCATCCACGATGGTTGACGTTGAGTTATGGCGAGGATCATAAGGGCAAATCCCCTGCCCTGACTTCTCATTTCCTCCTTGCACGTATCCACTCGGTCCTAACTGATAAGTCCGACATCGCGGCTTGTACGCGTTCGTTCCACAAACCAAAATCTTCCCTGGCCCAACCACGTTCAAAATCCGAATGTAATTTTGACAATTTTCCTTAATAAAAAAACCAGGATTATTAAGTTAGAAAGGTTCTGGATGGTTTCTTAATTGCACTGGCTTCTTTGGGCTCTTTGAACTGTTTGACACAGATCACAGAATCTTACGAGAGAATTAGAAATGGTAAAAGTCCTTACAATGTCTTTTCCTTTGGTTAAACACATCTGGACATCTTCCTCTTCCGAGTACCACTCGAGCTTCTAGAAATTCAAACAAACAAACTCAACTTTTCTTGTTCCCGCAAATCCCCAACAATTCTCATTTATTTCCCATTTACGTGATTCAGCTGAAGACCATCGGCTGTCACATTGTACACCGCATTCCTATTTGCACAAAAGGAGAACAATGTTGAGCCAAAAGCCATTCCTTCTCATTCATTACTCAACTTTCTTTTAATTGCCCCAAATGAAACTTTTCCCCTCAAAGGTATTTTCCACACTCACCACCACCACTATTACAGTCTTCGCTAGACTGAAAATGAGAAATATTTTGCGCGATTTCTCTTGGGCGGTAAAAGACGCTTTAATAGCAAATATTCTATACTGGGTCACTGGGTCCAATAAAGGCATTATATTTATAAAGAAATAACTTTTTGGGTTCAATTAAACTTTATGTGGCCGTCTAAGGACATGTGAGTAGATTTGAAAACTCAGTGAAGGAAAAATGGGTTACATGGTCAATAAAATCCCTCGAGTTCCTCGAGCCTCCCAAATGCTACAAAATTGGCAAGAGAGAATATTATGAGAGTCGACTACTCCGAGGCGGAGTAGCCCAAACATAAAGGGACATTAAAAAGAAAGTATCAGATCTACTCGGCTACTCACTTCCCACAAAATATCATAAATCGTTATCACTATTATGTGCCATTCTAATGTTCCACAACAGACTCGATTTATCTAATTTTTACAACTTTTTAAAATACTAACAAGCAAAAATTTAAACTATAATGCAATATTATTAAATTACTAAATAATAAAACATGTTAAAAATTTTTATTTGGATTTAAAAATTTAAAATAATTATTGAATATTCGTTTGGTATATTTATTTTATAAAATCCTTAAAATTCATGAAGATTATGTGCCACCAAATAAGAAAGTATAATTAATAAAATTGCATACCTTGCTCCTATAAGCAGATTATTGCCATCAGGGAGAAATATTTTGAAAAAGTCGGTAGAAGAGGAATTTCCGTAAAACACGACAGTCGAATCGTCCGGGTCTAAAAAGAAAGAAAAAGAGATTTTGTTGGAACTGATGTGAAATAATGGTTTGTTCAAGCTGCCATACGACCTTTTTCATTCTCATACACTCAAACTTGTTCATAGGACTTATAATACAATAAGACCAGAAGGTTGAGGATCTCCAATAGGGAATGTACTTGGTTTCGTTCTTACAAAAAGGTCTCCATGCACTTATACATATAGCCTCACTGAGGGTGTCATAAATCAATTAAGGTTGAGGGTTCGTCCCCTAATTCCTAATAAGCGGTCAGTTTGAGAGAAAGTAACGCTTTCTCCCTCACCACTCACCCACTACTTTCCCCCATTAAACCTCGAGTTAAGTTGAGTTAAAGGAAGGACAATAAATTAATACAACGTAATTGTCCCTTTCTCTTCCACTCCTTCCACTTCACTTCCAAGGACTTTTCTCTTCAAGCCACATACATACTCCCCACCCGAGCCAGAATGAACAAAAGGAAATGGACGAGGGCGAGTTTTACAAAACTTTTTGAAAAGTCGTCGTTTCGAGAAGATTAAATTATATTCTCGGATATCTCCATAATAAGGAGATGGGCGTTGAAATGCCGGAACAAACTTTGCCCATCTCCTCATTCAACTGGCCATTTTGAAAATTTCCCTCTCCCACCCTTCAACACTTTAATTCCTCTCTCCCTCTCCGCCAAAGGCCACTTAAGGGACCCTCGTTGAAGGAACGGAACTTTGCGGATTCAAACGGAGAGAAATTGAATGTAATAATCGTCATATAAGGAAGAACATTTGAAGTTCAGGAGCTTCGTGGAATCCGAGCTTATTAAATTCTTACTCTTTATTATTCCCATAAGAAAGCTGGAAAGACCCCACACCTACATGAGCATATACACCTTACATTACATACTTGTAATATGGAAAAAGTGAAACTATTCCCTTAACTTATTACATAACGCTCCATATAATACTTGGGCCGTGGTGGCATGTATAAAATAGAACACATAAGGGTTTGAGCCGTGATCATACAGAAGTATACACGCATTCTGCACTTGTGCACCAAGTCTTTGAGTTTGGCCATGCAGTGAAAACAGTGTAAGTAGTTAGTTAGTGAATGGTTTGAGCTATTAGAAGAGAGTATGGAGAAAGTTAGGGAGATTCCAAACATCCACCACCCGTTTCCAAATATTCAACTTTTGTATGGAATCAGGCAAAGTTGGGAAAGAGTCATTCAACCGATGTCCAAACTTACAACACCTTTTGGTCAACATCGCTTCCTCTTTAATGCCCTTGGCACAGGGAGGGATATGCGGATTTTTCAATATTTACAACGCGGATTAAAACACTTCAACTTTATGACGAATAAAAAGGGAAACGTCTGTTACCGTCTGCTCAGGATTGGAAAAGTTAAACAATAATTAAATCTATATTATTTCTTGATTTTTGAATATAATTTTAAATTGCATTATATTCAATAATGTTCATATTAATATTCAATTGAAATAGAAATTAATTATTATAGAGAATGAATGCAGAATAATCAGCCAATATTAAATACATTTTTAAAAGAATATTATAAATATTAATAAAATAATAATGATCGGATAATTAATTATTAATAGTATTATGTCCTTATTTCCTAATTAATGAGACGCTTGTGCTATACAGATTTTTGTATTTCCTATTTATTACATACCTATATTTGTACTAGATAAATATTCTTAATATCGTGTGAGAAACGACATTTGACAAGCATTAAAATGATTTAGAATTTCTTGTTCAATGAAAGAATTTGGAAAATGTGACCAGCGGGTTCTGCTGTGTCATGTAATATAAAGAACGTAGTGGAATATTAAAGGGTCCATCTGGTCGGCCATATAATCCGCACTGGCCCGGTTTTTTTTAACGAAGAAGGGCCGGAATGATGAATGAGGGAATTTTGGGGGAAAGTCGGGCGGGCCGCGACCGAAACGTAATTTATAAGAACGGGTGAGTGTGTTAACGAGTCAATGAGTTTCTCCTCTTCATTTCCTCCACTATGAGGGATGGAGACGACGGCGGCCATCAACCAAAATGGAACATTTTTTCACCCACAAAAACTCTTTTTTTTCTCTAATAGCAGAGCCAGGGAGTTTGGTGAACTGAGTCGAGGAAGAAGCTCGTCGGACGGGTTGAGATAATGGGAAAGAAGGGGAATGAGCCGCTGGAATTCCAACCATACGGATGAGCAGAAGAAGGGCGAGAGAAGTCGGGTGGAATAAGGAATAAGATACCCGTGTCGGGTCTTTTGCCTCAAATAGAAGAAGAATCAGAGAAAAACATCCACTGGTCAAGGAATACATTTTGATGGTGAAGGGAGAACAAGAACGGAATACATACCTTTAATGCTCCTTATATCATAAAATATAGTAACCTTGTATGTATGCGAACACTATACGCAATAATATGACTCATCTCATGATCGACTACATTATTACAAATATATGAAATATAAACTGTCCATAAAAATGTTCCCCTTATTATTATTATTTTTTATACCTTATATCCTCTCTCCTTGTTTGTACACAATTTTCCTCTAAAAAATCAAAAAAATGTTTTCTACTTATAAGTAATACTGTAAACTGCAATGCACTTATGTGCTGTATACCAAATCGTATAAAAAATTCCCGAGTAAATAGCCAAAAATAAGGGCAATAACTATAGAATATCCTCTGGGTATTACATATTATATTTATATCAAAGTGCCACAATACAAAAGTATGTGATATTTATTATAGGATTGATATTATTGATATTATACATTAAGTTTTTATATTCTATATGCTACACTTCTTGATATATACTTATTATATTTAGGATATTTATTTGGAGTGTATATATAAGTGCATAGACGATAAAGTAATTTCTTAGCAAGAACTTCCATCACAAGGACTCGCGATATGAAAAGCCTTGAACGAACTTTTGTCAATAAATTTTCCTTTTCTCTTATAGTTGTGAAAGCCGTGTGATAGCCCCTTTTACAAAAGGTTTATTGCGGTCACCGGAATTTCCTTTGAAAATAAGGAGAAATCTGTAGAAGCCGTCCTCTGGTCCAAGTTCCCCCAGTCTCTCTTTCACTCGACTTTCACGGTCTCCCCCGCACCATATGATTTATAACTCCAAAGGAGTTTATTCGCTCCATATGCAATACACCGAGCTCCTTCCACCGCTTACATATATTTTCCAAGAGACCAAACCCCCAAATCTCCCCACATGTGTCGCAAGGAAGGAGAAAAAGTGAATTTCTCCCCGCGGTGCCCCCGCTGTCCTCTTATTTAAAACCTGATATATTTAAATGGGAGGAAAAATGTGAAAAATGAACTTTTCAAAATACAAAACGGCAGTTTTTTTGGATATTTTCAAAATGTGCATTTCTATTACTTACTATATTTTTCAACTATGCTTAGGTGCGTAAATCTGTTATATTGTTCAGATTTACAGATCTGCCGTTATATTTATCTATAAGAAACATTGAGAGATTCATACATTCGTTCTGTACAAAAAGAAAGGAAACGGAGATATGCGTTCACACATGAATTTTTTTTCCAATCTTTTTTAACCCACATCTCCTCTCAATCTTTCCTTTTATCTTTTCAATTGACATGAAGGAGGAACTCCAACTTTTCATGCAAACACTTCTATCTGATAAACTTTGACTTGTTTATCTCGTCCGTTCATTCACTAACAGTTCTCTCTACGAGATGCCTAAAAATGCCTAAAAGGCTCCTTATTCTTCCTATGTAGAAAAACTTGAGGATTTGAAAGATTTGAATGACATATGACGTCTCGCCCTTGAAACAATATTTTTATATGAAAAACCTTTAACTTTTTTCAAACCCCCTCAGAAACTTTTTCGAATCTTCCGTCACTTGCGAGTCAAATCTTCAAACTTAAGAGTTTTTTATATATAGAACTTCTAAATACACACACACACACAAGTTTTTATGCAAAAAATTTTCTTGGAGAAATTCTCAACTAAACTCATATTACTTTTTCCTCTTCAATTAAACCTAAAAGGCAGAGTTTTTCTCTCAAAGTTTTTCTATTTCATTTGAACTCCTCATATTTTCAAATTGTATTCCGAGAAAATGTGAACTCGTCAAATGTCAAATGCCAAATAGTTTACATTTTTTGAGGCTAATGAGTTTTAGCCCGAAATGAAAAAAAGCGCGTGATCTTCATTGTACCAATTATGCTCGTCTGTATATACAAAATGAATAAATTATACTATACAAATAATCATACAGTGAGCTTTGAGTGAATGAGCAATTGTAATTAAGGTTATTAGTATATTGTAGCGAGTAAGAGAAGTCCAAACTGGACATTTTTGAGTTGACAAATGGGTCAATTTGGTTTCATTGTATTATCCGTGTGTCTATAATATGAGTGAATGAGAGTTTGTTTGCGGTGAGTGGAATGAGTCCCATTAAACATGATTGAAGAGCCCAGGTGGATTTTCTTCCCACGCCAAGCTCATTTCAGAGTCCATTTACAATACCAAGGCTGGTTTTGTGAGAGGGTCTTGGAAAGATCCGCAGGGTAGTAAGTTTCTCAACACCCCCCAATGGCGGATCATCTTGTAAAAGCAAAGAGGAAGAAAGATTCCAGTCAGGTCACAGAATCCCTTCATTGTCCCCCTCATTTTCTCCTCAACCCTAATCATGTTCCAGAGTTGTCTCTAAAGGATTCGAACGTGATTCCAACATCCGTCTGCTAATCCTCATTCACCCAATACTCATCCCTCCACTCAATTGAACTCGACGGACAACTTTTGCCAACTAAAAGGCCATATAGGCACAATTGCACTTATAGGGCCCCTAATAAATAAATTATATACGCCGCCAGGCACTACCTAATAGTCTATTCTTTAGTAGGTAATATACCATTAAAGTACAATGAGCAATCACGGACATTTCACTCAAATGATTTCAAACTAGAACTAATAAAAAAAGTTCATTCAATTTTAAATTACTTTCAAATTCCCTCGCAAGACCCTTAGTTCTCACAATATATTTATACATACTCTCAATCAAATGGTCTTCTTGGCTCTAAATACAAATATAAACTTAGATATAATTTAATTTAGCATAATTAAACAAGAATACAATTTCAATTTTAAAAGATTTTAAGATTTCAAATTAAAAAATATTCACAATCCACTCATAATATTGTTAGTTGACCAATCCAAATCTTTTAAAGGTCTAATTGCCATTTGGGGATTTTATAAGTAATAAATTTATCCGCTCTTGTATATTTAAATTAAAGTTTAAACTTGAGATAAAGTTGTAGTTTAAAGATAAAGTGGGGCATGGGAAGGGGCGCCATAATTGTAGTTTCTCCTTGAAGATAAAAGGAAAGGTTTTCCTCTTTCTCTCTCTCTCTTTCTCTCGTCCTATTATTTTCCATGTGGATTTTTGAGTGAGTCGGGTGGGAGTCGGAGATAGTGAAGGTATTAGGGAGGGAAAAGGGAGGATTAGGGATTCAGTGGGCCGTCGCGTGTTTGGAGAAAGTGAGCCATCAGAGGGATTCAAATTAGATCTCTGTGAAATCCAGCTTCCAATTTATTTAAAATTCTATGGAAGGTCCCCTCGTGCCTTTTGCCCCCTCTTTTCTAGGACCATTTTCCTCGTCGACGTCTCCGTACAATGAAATAAATTCCCCCTCCGAACTCCGCCGGCTCTCAACCATTCACTTCCGACTCACCATCCCAGGATCCCTCAATTCCTCACTGGCTATGTGAATCCTTCGTAAGTACGAACATTCGCGGCTCTATCGGGCATGGGAAACCTCGAAGCGCAATTTGCGCTTTTGGGACTTGAGGGGAGAAAATGAGGAATTGCTAGAGTCGTTCCCCTCTCGATTCCTTCAGTACAAATGAGCTCTTTTTTCAATCCTCCCCTTCAATGCAAATGTCAATGGGCGAGGTTTGGGAGATCCGACCCACGCCGTCAATTTCCCTTCAATCCACACACGACGAGTCAATTCAAATGCCATCCAAGGAATTTCGAGGACAATAGACTCCATTTCTGTTCTCTTCAACAAAATCCATCTTTATAGGACCTTTTATTACTCCAAGCTAAAGCTATAATGCGAAAGGAGCTAAAGTAATAAATATCTCCCTAATTCCGATAATGCACTCCATTACCTAACTATGAAAGTATATCTCTATTAGCCTATATACCAGATACGTATAGATCTTGTAGCCAGAGCGAAGAATCTCACCTAATAAGAAAATAATAGAATTTTCTTATGTAAGACTTTCTTATAATTTCTCAAATGATGTTATATTATAGCAAGATTGATCCTAGTAAATACGTTTAGTAAATGTGTAGCTAATACATTTTATGGTATATATTTAGTTGAAGCTCTTACTTAATACTCTACTATGAGTTAGATACGTGGATGAGGAATGAGAATATTCTTTACAAGTTTACTGACGATTAAAGGTAAAAGTTAATGAGGACGTAATGGAGGCAAAAGAAATTTGAGCGTCTTTTCACATAATGTCTTGTCCCTTTGTCCGTGAAAGGGAGTGGGAAGTCCATTAGCCGTCGGTCGTGAGATTATCAACTCAACGTCCTCCTCGTTGTCGTTCCCAATGCAATGAAAGCTAAATGAAGCTATATCGCTTATTTTATACAATACATTAAGGAGCCAATGTACAAGTAAGTGTATTAAATATATGAGCATCATATTTGCAATATCGTATACGTATGTATCTGTATGCTTAGCATATGTAGTTGTAAGAAGGGAAGTATAGGAGCTGAGCTGGTCGTAACTCCGGAACCAAACCACTCAGGAGAACGGCGGCTAATGGGAGGGAAATGCGGGGTGAGGAAACCAGGTGGAAAATCCGAATACATTCGCACCCAACACATCCACCAGAGGAGTAAAAGGAGAAGGACCTTTCGCCACGCGATATTTACTTTACTTCCCCAATGTAAACGTCAAGAGAAAGTTAGTAGGTGCATTAAATGCCATTATATTTACAATCCTCGTAATTCCCTCTATATTTTACTCCGTTTTCTTTCCAGGGGTCATTGAACATTTCCGTATATTTCCTTTTTACTTTTAATATCAAGGAATGGCCCGAACTTCATGTTGTGTAAGTATACAACCTATTGTAAACTCTACTAATACTTAAACTGAAAGGTAATATTGTAAAAATATTGTTTCAAATGTATTTAATTTATTACATATGGATCATGGACATGGATATCTAAATAATATATATTTTGCAAAAGTGTTAAGGAAAAATTCGCGTCACGATTTGGAAATTAAATGGATAATTTTTAAATCTACTTTCCATTATGTAGATTGCATAAATTTTGATAAGCGAATCTAAATTTGAAAAGTTGAGTTTTATCTCGATGGGGTTGAGTCATGGTCTCTGTGCTTCTTCGCATGTTTTTGGAATCAAATAAGGATTGGATAAGGAAAAGTTTGCAAACGGGAGTGATTGCAAAATTTACAAGGCGAAGTTTTTAGCTTGAGAACCCAATTGTTGTAAAATTTATTACTTCCCGGACAAACCGTGAATTTTGAGAAGGCGAAATGAATTTTGAATGACGGGGAAGCTTAAATAATCAATTTCTCACAATTCTCACTTCCAGTCAACTTCCAGTTGAAAAGATTATGTTTGTAATCTCGTTTTCTCCCTCGTCGAGACGAAATAAAGAAGAGAAAGTAATAGCGGCGTTGTGTAATTAGTAATTAGATAATTGCTTTAATCTCCCCTTCGCTCTCCTCGTACACTCCGTAGGAACGGGCGGATCAAATCATAAAGTCGAATCTTTCTCGGATCTCATCATTAAAAACCAGCACAACTTGCCTTCCCCTCCCAATTCATAAATGTCAATTTGGGATTTCATTTCCGAGGAAAAGACAAAAGCATTCAGCTCATATAAGGAATATAAAGTCCGCCATGCGGCACCAGGATGTTCTTAATTTCCTATATACCTAATATATAAAAATTAAAGGAATAAAATACCAGTAATACCTAATCTTTTGAATCATGGAAAAATAAAAAGAAATAATTAACAATTAAATTTATAGGCCTCGAGATAAGCTAATATTATGATTCCAATGCTACCAAAAGAATAAATTATTTGTTCAAATCTTATATACGAATGAGAATACGAGTTTTTGTATTAAATGAAGATATTTAGTATTAAAGTAGAGGAAATAATTATAGGAGATGTTGTACATACGTAATAAGGCAGCATATTCCTCCGTTCCCCCTACGCTAACTTAACGAGACTTTGAATTGTAATGGAAAAAGGGGAAGAAATAATTGGGAAGAGTTGGGCCCAAAAGGAAAAACCCCACAGCACGCTGATGAATCTTTGATAGAGAAAACTCATCACGCCTTGATTTTTCCCTTTTTTCCTTTCCTTTTTGACTTTGGCTTTTGAAAGAGGAATCTCGTCCGTCTGCTACTGCTTTCATATTCCTCCTGTAACCCGACTAACCCGGGAAATCTCCGACGGATCCGGAAACAAAAGAAGGGGAAAAAACGAGAACCACAAAGTTTCTTCGAGCGGAAAAGCCTTAATACATTCTAATAACATTTCCATATGCACATACATACATCCCCACCATGTACATCTTTACTCCAACTCTGTGTATCTCTCGTATATCTAATAAAATGCTTTCCCATTATACTCCGCTACTTCTCCGTGAGTTTTGAACTCGAAAAAAGTATTACTTTCTCCCCATTGTTTGAAAAAAAGTTAGCACAGTTCTCTGTGGATGTGTGCATGAGAAAAGTACATACATTAGCATTATTTACTTATTTGTTTGTGTTCACAGAGTCTCAACACAATTCCTCATTTGTAATAAACAAAAAAGTACAAAATTCGAATTTACAAAAGACAAAAAACTTGGTTAACTAAATTAACTACTTAAAACATAATAAAAACTTGGGAAAGTTTTGATTTTAAGAATTTTCACTTTTTTATATTCTTCTTAGAATTTTTCGACTTTTTAGGCTCAAATCTGATGTAGGAATCTGAATTAAGAATTTTTACAAAAATTGTAATTATATTTGGAAAAATTCTCTAGCGGGTCTATGGGCTGAGGTTATATAGGACGATAGGGAGATTTAATGGCGGAGAGGTTGAGAGGATGTAAATGGAACCGTCATAAAAGACTCGAGGTTTTTCCCCTTCTACTTGATATTCGTCCGAAGTTCCCCTATGTTTTCTTCCTGCCGAAGGGAGAAACTTTTTGGCACTTTCTAAATTGGCCGAATCCATTTGCATTTTTTTTCCTCTGCTCTCAATTCCTTTCTCCGGCCAGAAAGTCGGAACAAAGGCGAACTCTTCCCTGAACCCATTACTGCTTACATTTCACCCAGAGACTTTAACTCACAGACTTTAAGCTACAATTCCATGAATGCGCTCTCTCTATAAATCCCCTATAGCTCAAATCCCTTATTTGAATTATCCACTTTGTTATACTTTTTATGAAGTATTAACTATCTCTCATCTCCATTTCACTCTCTCTATAAATTACCCCATAAAATATAACCATTGAGCAGATTTTTTACATTTGACTAATGGCAAAATATTTTTTAACTCACGAGAGCCTATACTAAAATATATGAGAAACATGTATGGAGATTTACTTCAGTATTCTAACATGTATATCATGCAATGATGTATCCTACCATAGGTATACTCGTTTGCACATTAGAAAATCTATATAGATAGGCTTTTTAATATTGAATCAAAAGTCAAAACAAAAGGGACGACATACAGAGAGCTCGTTTTTAGCATTCAGAGACGAGACTGAAAGAGTTTTTTTCCTAAATGGGTTTTCCGCATTGTAGACAGAATGTTTGAATATAATGGGCAAAGTTGAACGAGAGTTTAAAAGGAGGAGTGATGGGGAGTAATCGCCATTGTTCACCTTCTCCAAACACATCCTAATTTATCGACCATCCAATCCCATCGAGACGTGCAATTTGCATTCAAGGAGGAGTTGACTAAAGAAAAATAACCCTCGATGAATTTCCCAAATAGGAGAGGAATAGCCAAAGCGAACTCGCCATACTCCGCTTTACGGGAAATTTAATTAAACGATCCCATTCATTTCCTTTCAACTTCCACCCATTTTAATTCCCTCACTAACCCATTTTTATCTGACAAACTTTGAGTAATTGGACCAGAATTTATCCAAATAAATGACCAAAGCCTACTTATATCCATATGTGCATAATAAATTATCCCTCAAAACTTAATGCTCAGGATGCTTAATATTTGGCTAAATATTAAAACTGTTCATGCTAAATGTGTAAATTGTCTCATTTGATTCATAAATTAAACACATCAATGGAGATACCTAAGTAAAATATGGTTATACATCGAAACATTGTAAAATTTATGGAAGAACAAGTTTAAGCGAATTGATAAAAAGGAAAATTTGCAAGAAATAAATGTAAAAATGTCATTTTCCATTCATTTTCACTTTGGACATTGTGAAGCGGAATAAAAAGTGAAGAGCGGAAAGAGTCTTAAAAGAATGTTAATAAAGTCCATTCGAATCGTTTTTACAACCTCCACCACTCATATTCATGAGGTGGAAGGGAAAAAATTAATTTCCCGACTTTATCTTTTAGAAAAAAGGAAATTTGTAATTTGAGGGGAATAAAAGTGCGGTGAAGGAGAAGGAGCGATTGGAGAAGATAAAGAAAGTTCTTTTCCTAAAAAATTTCCATTTCTCTGGAGGAATTCCTAGGAATTTGAATGAGGGGGAGATAAGGGGTTCTGAGGGATGGAGGAATTATTCCTTAGCAGCCTCTTATCCCTCACGATAACGAAGGCCGCTGGGGAACAAAAAGGAAAGGAGCCAAAGCGATACTCAAAAACTTCAATACTTTCTTTCCTCAAAAAAATTCTCCTTATCCCGTCTAGTACTCTTCTAACACTCACAAAATGAGTCTCATACACACCTAAAAATTCACACACTTTTATCCATCTAAGTATATCAAAATACATATATATATCTTACTTGGAATTCTTACTTGACTCATACATACAATATTTTTACTACCAGTACAACTATCAGTATACTTCTAGCTTATACTCCCCTCATACACACCTTTATAAAAAAATTATAAGCACAAAAGTGCATTCTACTTATTAAAAATGAACCTTATAAACCTCCTCTGTCTTATATTATTCCCTATGCCTCGCTCAAATGCCAAAGCTAGGGCATTACGGCTTTATCATCCTAACATAAAAAAATTCTTACTCTTATATAAACTCCTTTGATAAGTATAGTTAAAAAGCTAAGTACATACATACATAGTTGATACCTTCTTCAAAAGCAATAGACATTGTAAAGGGGAGAAAGGTAAAGTGTTGAGTAACAGACAATGGACGATACTTGACTCGTTAAGAATGGGGAGTAAAGTGGATTTGAGCACGCTCCTCCATGTCATGTCAGAAATAATTATTCTCCTCACACTCTCCTCTCCAATCCGAAGGAATGAAATAAAAGTGAATACCTCTGAGAAATCAGGGTTCTCGATTATACACACCATACACATAGATCTCTATGGCCGGCTACCTTCTCCATAAAAGTCCCAATACATTCTTCGACCCAATCTCCCTCACAGTCTCTCACTTACTATCTCATACGTGTCGACACAGCTTCTGTTCGACTCGAGAACATTGAACAGCTACAATGAGTATACCTAAGTACTCCCCTGTAGTTGATATATTTGTAAAAGTAACTACCTACTCCTTATAAATACTCAGGATGAGTATTCTCCTAAAACTAACTATACTTATTGTTCGTATTTATAAAGAATTCGCTTACAAAGTATAGGATATCAAGGAGAGGTGCTATTAGGCATTCACACTCGGGAGTTCCTTTGTTGGGAGGGAGAATTGGATTCTTTCTCTATTAGCAGAGTCAACAGTCGTAGATTAGCTCAAACTCCCTCACATCTTACAAGCTCCCAATCACAAAAACTCATAAACCTTTTTCATTTCCGCTTTCTTCAACTTTCACTCCTTACTAACTTTTACTTTAATAAGTTTTATACGTTTAGTTATACGCTATTATACTGTACATTTGGTTATACATACCGTAATATTTAGTTTGGTCTTTTGACTTTTACTAATAAAGAAAATGATATTACTTGGCCAACTATCTAATATTGGACTTTTATGTATAATAACTAGGGTCTTTTGAGAGATATTAGAGAGATATTGAGTAGTAAGGGGAGCATAATATAGGAAGTAATATTCTTAGGACATAATGCTAATATACTATCATTGTTTCTCTAATGAGTTCCTCAAGTTTTGAACAAAAAAGGAAGAAAATATACGAGATACAAAATATACATATTTTACTAGTGAGTGAATGGTAGATGAATTTGCTCCCTGCTGACTTGGACGTTTCATTTCATCATTATTCATTATTATTTCTTCCCCTTTCCACTTATTCTAATCTTTCCAAAGCTCCTATACAATTCACTCGGTGCGAGATCTTGGAGCATTTGTACCAGGATGAGAGAGTATATGGGCTGGGTGGGAATGGAAAAGGGTTCAAATAGGAAAAAGAGGTAATCCGAGGAAAGTCGTAATCGAATCCAAATCACATCAATTCACTCCTCCTTCCCCCTTCCCTAATCTTTTATCAATTTTAAACGGCTCACTTCCACACTCAGACTCGGCAAATTATTCTTCGAACAATATCACAAACCCTGTTTGAAAATACACGCTATAATCATAGATAAATACTCTAAAGCCTACCTTGTATATTTACAATATAAAGCCTCGCTCAGTCAGTATGGATGCGTATATACAGGAGTATTATGTAATATAACGATTCTTATAAAATATATTGTCTAATATACTTAGCTTTCTTTCAACAACGCCCAATGCACTTAGTAAGAGATACAGATATTATTTGAGTATATAGTGCACAATAGGATAACAATAGTTAAGTTCGAAAATGGTCGAAATTCCCCCTTTTTAGTTCATTTACCTAATCTTTGAGAGTCAGCCCTTCTGTAAACTCCCAACTGACTCGCTTTCCAATTTTTCTGCTTTCTCTTCCATCTGATAGGAAAAAAAGAACGGGAGAAACTTCTCAATGAAAAAAAAGAGCAAAAAGCGTCAGTTGATAAAGTTTAATGGAGAAAGTATTAGGCGCGAGGGTCGAAGAATTATTTTTATTTCATTCCGAGTCTTAAAGTTCTCTTTCAAGCACTTAACATAATAGGAATTCCATACAATAAATAATAAAAATATTTTAATATCAATAAAGGGAACATATAAAATTTAATCTATTACATCACAAGATAAAACGTCAAATATTTATTATAAATTCTACAATATATATTTATATTCAATTGTATTATCTGCAAAGGAGCCATTTGAAAGGTAATGTAATTTCTTATATTTACTCCTAAGGAATACTGAAGAGCTCGAAAGCATTAATATAGTCAAGGCCTAAATGTACTGTGAACCATTCCTGCGTATATTATGAACATGTAAATAAAGCTGAATGCTCATTGACGAGAGAATTCGCCTCACCGTTTCCCTCTAATTAAGCCGAGATGGAATGAGGAGCCAGAGAGGGGGAAAGTATGTCAATCCTCCCTGCTCAACAGACATTTTCATTTCCATTGTAAATGTAAATGGGTCTTGAGGGATCTTGTTCCTTTGGCGTTGGTCCTCGGGATTTCCTCCACGTCCTCGAAATCTGTTGGAGTTGTCCGGAGTCAAACGTTGGGTCTATCTAGCTCACGGTCTCTCTCCTGCTTCCACTACTTATCTCCTTTTACTCTCCCCTCATCATTATTTATATCATCTCCCTTCCAGCCCATTATTCATTGGCCCAGCTCCGACAAGCCTCACTGTGTGTGTAATATCTCAAAAACTCCGACATGCCCCGCGGGTCCGAAAACCCACAGCATCATCACAATCTTCCCCCCTTCCCGATTAATGTTCACCTTCATTTTTGATGACCTCAACACATTGGAGTGACAAAAGATCAAAATTTCTATATTATTTTCCTCAATTTCTGCGTCCTCATAATAAGGCTTTGATAAGAACTCATTTGCAATGCTAACAAATATTGATTAATCAATTTTGGACATTAACATTTATAATATTATAAAACTTTGCTTAAATTCTGCATAAATTCTGCTTTATGTATAATATTCTGGAATAACTAAGATTTTTTATTTAGTTAATGATCAAAATACAATGTGTTTTTTACATTATAGTGTGCTAGTGCAGTAACTTTAAGTATATACAATGTATTGTAGTTAAAATTTTGCACAATCTTGTTTAATGTTTTTGGTAATTTACATAAATTCAATAGAAATGTGAGTCTCGTTCTTTGCGAATGATCTTTGACATTATTATAAAGGACATTTGGGTAAAGGAAGTCGAAATGTAAAAGAAGCTAATAGACTAATAAACTTTCTGGTCAAATTGGCCCATTATGCAAAAAACGCCAGCGAATCGTGTTTTTATTGAATGGAAATAATATTAGAGATATAAGATTGAGGAAGAAACATTTACGATTTACCCCATTTTGCAAAAAGTAGTAATGCATAAGCATTAGGAAATCTCCTCCTTCTCTCTGCCTTTTTTCCAACGAGATTTTAAAGGAAATGTGGATGGGAATTATGTAGATTTGCCCATACACTTCCTCCTTTTCCTCCCAAAGAACCTCTGACAGTCGAGGACGAAAGGAGAGTGAAAGGAAATGTGAGCCGAGCAGAAAGCATGGGAAGGAAAAAGTCGTCGGGAGTTTGAAGGGAAAAGCGGGGACTGTTATGTATAGGTAAACATAATGGGATTCGGGTCGAGTCGGGCGATTGAGTACATAAGAATAAGCTTTTATGTCCATGTCCGTCCCATTTAGATTAATGCTCCGCTTGTTTGCTTCTATCAACTTGGTCAGGAGACGTCGGAAATGAAACCCATGCATGGAGGAGAAAGGAGAGTTTTCTACATACAAAGCCCCGCCATAATGCGACGACTCCTCTTGCCCTAATGACCAAGACCGGCATCTCCCTATTTATCCAAACTTTCCCCATTCAGCCCATCACATTACATTACAAACCATGTCTCATTCAACCAGGAAAACTTGCATAATAAAAATCTACGCAATTGTCCAAATAAACGAAGAAACTTGATGACTCTCTTCAAAATTTCCAAAATCCGCCGCCCTTTCAAGTATTTCAAAAAGATGATTATGAAAGGATGGCATAATATATAACCGAAATATATATACATATCGAATAACACTAATAAGTACAGAATACACTAGATGCTGTATACCATAAAATATAGCTTTTATACAATTTTACATTCATGTTTGTAGTCTATAAATTCTGTAACTAGGCCTGTGTAAACACAAAGTAGAAAGAACGATATAAATTTCTTGAATATGGTATTTGCATTCTAATACAAATAATATATAATATGCATATCAAGTTACTCCTATAATATCAGTATGAAAATTGCGTAATAATATGGAAGAGATACACAGAATTGAAAAGTCAGCAGAAAATTCACCTTTTCCGTCTGTTCCTGAGTTCCAAGGAGTGAGATCTCATTTGGCGAGTGAATAGGGACCGGGTGAATTGAAGAAGCCCGATTGATTATAAAGGGAGATGTGGATAAAAGGATTTTCTGCATAGCGTACACAGTCGACACTCATCATCCATTATTAAAAGGCAGGAGAGGCAATAAATCCTACAACCCTCTTATCTTCGCCCCAAACACGGGGAGAACTCAAATAATAAAAGCAACTCAATGGCCCTCCTCCTTCTTTTAGATGAGAAATGGACCTAAAGTGATTCCCTATCCCTTCCCATGCTTACTAAATATATTACTAAGTATTTCTCCTCCTCTCCGTACACGCAGCATCCCAATTATACCTATTCTTTCCTTGCATAAACAAAAATATGCTCAGCATATGTAATATAATATAATATAGCATAATATGGCATAGCTATTCAATAGCTATGCCCAGCATATGACTGACTAAATAAATAATTCACCCTACATTCAACTAAACCATTTTCACAAATAAAAAGCATGTATTATATATAAATGAATAAGATTTGATTCAGAGCAAATACAATTATACAGGAATTAAATGTAAATAAAACCTAGCTTATTCAAAAGCATCTTTCCTAACTCAACATCCAAAAAAGTCTCTATTGTAAATCTCCAAATGTTCATTAAATGTTCATAAAATATACAATCCTCTAGCTTGCCCTATTTGAGACTTAAGATGGCCCAAAGTCGCGAAATCCAAGAACCATTTAAATTATTTAAAACATCCAGCCAGAAGAAAGTTTATTTGGGTTTAGAACGAATCTTATTCAATTAAGAAAAGTTGAATAGAAAGCAAACAAGAGATTTTGAGCAAATAAATACTTTAGAATATTCACCAACACAATTTAGTAAGTAAATAAGGAGAGAAAGACCAGAGAGTGAGATACGAAGAGTTGGGTTGATGAGGAACTTAGGATTGATATTTTCATTAAACCTTTCGGAGAATGAGGGATAAATCCAGTTTTTAACCCGCAGACAGTGAGGAAAGTCCTGAGAGAACTTCATACCAGGAACCGTCGTCTAAAAAGGACAATGGGGATCTCCGTCACCCGTCGTTCCGCTGCTTCTCGCTTATCCCTCTATAAGCTCCCTCAAATCTCCTCAAAACCAAAGCAAAAGCTATATTCCCTTATATACGACAATGCACGTAGGAATAAATGGAATTTCATAACATCCATAAATGTTATAGCTCCATAGTCAAACTCGACTCTTGTATGGTGTCTGTACAGTCGTAATGTAAAGTCTAAACTCGAGATTGATGCGGGCTCGGATGAAAATGAAAGTAATTCGTCTAAAATCCTTTTCAATTGATCCAAACCCATTATTTGGATTCAAACTCGCCCGCTCTTTCCCCTCCCTTCATTTTTCACGATCAAGCAGAGAGTCATGTTTTAACACAGACATCCATAGGATAAAGAATTCCCATATATTTATTCATAATGGTTGCTCAATTCCATAATTAATCATTCCGATATTTAAGAATTCTTAATTAATTATTTTAAAAACTCGGCGAGTTTTTAGCCCTTTTAGCTCTCTCTAATAAGTCCTGATTAGGAATGATACAGAAACGGAAGTGATTGATTGTGCTTATAAGTGAAAAGTGGAGTGGAAAGTAGTGAGAAAGAATTGCCATATTTCCTCGTTAGTCCGTGAGAGGTTCTGAAGATTAAGGAAAAGGTTCGTAAAAGAGACGCAGGTGCCTTGAAGGCGATTATCGCTTTCCCTATTGATAAATGGAGCGGATGCAGATTCAAAAGGACGAACTTCTTAAGCTCACTCTCAGATATACTCAAGAGAGAAAGGAGAAGAGAAAGAAGGGATTATGGAACTGGATGTCCCTCAGGGATGCTCCACTATTTTCTATACTATATTCCTACATTCTGCTTGTATAAACTCAAAGCATAGAAATATAATAGAAGCTATGTACTTATAAGAAGAATATGTGTGAATATTCTCTTTTTCTATTTGCCATAATGTAAAGAGGTGTTCAAAAGATATTTGAAGTAAGAGGACGATCGTCGGTATAATCCTTCCTTATAGAGGGAAAACGTCCAAACACGAGGGCGACAAGGTGAATAATTTTTACTTTATCTCTCAAAACCTCTCCACATGTTTTGGAGCAGAATGTATTATTCAAGTCGAAACAAAACGGTGTTTGCATAATTCAGGGATTTAAGCATTTGGGGGAGGAGGGAAATCATCCATCTTCATAAATCACATTCATCCTCTCAAAAACGCCCTCATTTCACTCCAACTCAAAAGCACACGCGAGGGTTTAAATGGGAATATTCCACATTTCCACACAGCCAGTACCTCACACACATGGCTAGCAGGTGAAATAAAGAAGAAAAAATCGTCACAGTTGGCAGACGGAAACCTCGGAAGGAAGCAAAACAAAACTTCAATTTAAACTCCTGACAAGGAGAAAAATTTAAATTATGTCTACGTGCTTTAACCAATTGCAAATGGAAAAATGGTTAATCCTTACAAAACAAAAGTTTACTTTGTATAATATCAGTATTTATTATATTGTATTGATTTATATAATACATTCGTACTTTTAACGATAAACATGTACATTACAATTTTTATTCTTTAACCATAAAGAATGAAACTTGTCTAATAAATAATAAATAAAAAAGATAATAATTGAGGAATAAAATGAGTAATAAAATGCAAAATAAAATAAGAAATAAAAATGGAAATAAAATGTGAAGGGAGAGATTAATTTTTTGTGGCTGAAGGCTGAAGCTCATAGATTGAGTTGGTATAAAAAAGACGTTGTTTGGAATGAGTAATAAATGGAGGTGCGAGTGGTAATGAAAGGCGCATATCTTTCACTTCCACTCGAACGGACGAGGAGGCTCATGGCTCACCCTAATCACTTTCTTCACTCGTAAAAAAGGGGTAGAGGAAGGAAAAGGGAAGTGGTAATGGAAATTCAATACTTCTCTTCTCCTTCCCAAACACTACAATCTAACGGAGATCGGAACTCAGAAGTGGCGAAGATGGACAATTTGATCCTAATTACCTGATATACTCACCACTCCGTGAACACTGCTAAGAAAGACTTAGAAAGACTTCAAAAGCCCATCTCGTTTCTTAACTATAACTACTTTCACTCCCTCTAAGACATTCAATTTAATTCCTCTTTAACTACCAATTAAATTCCTCTTGGGATATAATTATCTTCGAACATTGTAATAATTATTTGAATCACACAAAGTAAGAATCAATTAAATGTGTGTGTTAATGAACCAAAAACTCTATTTATTTTATCTATTATAATTGAAAAATGCCAGAAAAATTCGTTTTTAATTCGTTTTTGTAGTTTTTCAGATTCTTGAAAAAGCATTAAAGAAACCGAGCGATTATTAGGAAATCCGAGAAACTCCAAATTATGTAATAATATTTTTAAAAAAATCGTTAAAATTCAAGTTGGAGAACTCTTTGATATAAAAAAGTGTTTTTTAGGGAAATAATAATGGATTTGAAATGAGATGAATCGATTTGAGCCACTTTCTCTTCACTCGAAAGTCTCGGCTTTCTCCTGAATCAACTCCGTCTTTATGCACACAACGAGCTTTACATTAAGTATACATCATCCACTTCGCCCACTTCAATTCCATTTAGTTGGAGGGAGCGGGGATGATGTATCTATTGAAAGGTGGCCCGAGGAGTCAAGTGCGATGACAACGATTCAATTCTTCACTTTCCCTCCCTTAATATCAGATCCAATGCGGAGTATAATGGCATAAGTAGACATAGGAGAGGAAACCAAGAGCCGCAGAGAAATGAAAGTCTTGGTATAATGTATACAGAGGGAAAGAGAAACCTCCTGAGAGTCTTATTCTCCTCATACAAGGAGGAAAGGGTTGAAGGGAAAATGAAAATTGAACTTGGAACCACGAAAAAGGATCATTTCGGTCCCGTTCCCTTTTTTTCCATTCATTTCGGTTTACGGAGTGAAGTGAAGCGAAGGAATTCCGCCCGACTCCTATTTGTATTTAGAGACTCTCCCTTTCTATAATTTATATTTTAATTATCTCTCTCATTTCAAATTCAATACTCTCCAGGATGAAACAGTGTAGAAGCCCAAAGAAAATATTGGCTATACACTTATAAATACTCATATTTATTACACACACAGCACAGCCAACAGCTAACTTGTAGAAAATTGTAGTTATATAAGAACGAATGCACTCTACTTACGATTAGAAACAGTATGGACTCCATATAATGTTTTACTGGCAATGTATAGGTTTTTAAATTAGAGTAGTTAGTATATCTCTAAATTACAAGTACACAGTAGGATTCATACATAGTATTATAAAACTTATGATACGAAATGGCCTCTCGTATGTGTCATATAATAAATAGACTTTTAATATCTATAGGCCATGGGAGTCTCAATCTTAATGTTGGTCCTGATCCCCCTCTGTTCTCTTGATGTATGGCAGAGATAGGGAGAAGGATAAGTAGGGGGCGAGTAATATAATTTGATTCCTCTGGATGTGAGGAGGACCGTAGGCATGATGATGAGTGGATCCGAGGGTGGAGAGAAAAGCCCGCAATTTATTATCGTGGTCGCTGAACGGGAATCGCCCTCCCGAAAATCTCCCTCTCTCTTCAGATGTAACGTTAAGGACTTTTTGACTCCTCCACACTTCCCCTCACACATTCCGACCGTTTCACATCTCCAGCTAAACATTATTCTCTTACATTTACTACCCAGCTTCACTCTATATTATCTCACAGCGTATTTCTTAAATGGAATACCAACGATACGACCAGTGTCCCTTTGGTCTCCCATTTTCCACATAGGATTCCCTGTAGAATGAAATTACACTCATACGTATAGCTTAATCCTACCCTTATATGCAACAATTCCAGGATTTCTATACATTTCATTCTTCTCTGCCTAAGAGATTCTATCTTTTAGAGTTATTTAGCAGAAATAATTCAACAATAGAAAAATGCGACAAACCATTTTATGCAAGCATGGAAGCTACTAAAGTGTTTTGATTTTATAATGTTCCTTATGTGATATAAGAACATTGTAAAATCAAATGAGCATACATAAATATAAATATATAGATATGAAAATATTCAAGAATACAAAGTATAGGATTAGCCCATGTTGTACATACATGTTGGCTTGTAAAAAGCCCATTTGTGTCGCATTATAGAGGGAGAAAGGAGAAGATAGAAAGGTATAAAATGAATAGTGAAAGAAGTGATGTATGAGAACGGAGAAATGTACAACGGCGGGATGTAAAAGTATGTAAGATGTCCCTATGCTTCGATATAGATCATATGGTGTTTTGTGTAAAAACATATGTAGTTTCCTCTCATTCCATTTCATTTCCTTTCTTTGAGATGAAAGGAGGAGTTTTTCATTGTAGACCCTGCATCTTTGGATGGAGTGAGACGTCTGAGGGCGGCCGTGTGGCCCTACAACCTTCTTCTCCTATCCTCTCCATGATAAATACAACTATACCTACACTATACACCATAATTAATCTGCGAGTGAAAAATGGAAACTTTTAACATTTAACATTCTTTGAGCTCAAGGCTTCACCGACCCCAGCGGAGCGGAAGGAAAAGGAAGGAGAAATATACCAAGATTAAAACTTACGTCCATGAGAACAAGATTTATATGGAAAGAGAAGGATGAAGAAAAGGCGAATTCCCCTTCTCCATTTCACAACCCTTTGATTACACCCTAATGAAAAACCTTCTTCACATCATCAACCTCAAATAAGGATTTATATCTATATCTATTCCGCTCATATATTTTATTCTCCCCCCTTTACACGAACTTATAGAAATTTAAACTTTTCATATATCTTACAATTAAATCAAAGTCCTATTAAATAATCTTGCAATCCAGACTTTAATATGAATAATATCGAATTATAAATGTAAATTCAAATTAATGCTCTGCATGATTTTGTGATGCATGTTAAATATATAGCCATGAAATACACGCCCATGTCGTTATATTATTTACACACCTTTTAAAGCTTCCCCATGTATCTTTAATTTAAATATATTATTATCTATACAGAAAGATATACAATATATTTAGTATATGAGTACTATTGTACAGTGTGATTTATTTACAACGTTAGTAACGTGTAATGTTAAAGTATAGGAGTAATTCGCCATTTAATATTTCTAAATAAATATTCAAACCTAAAATAAGATTGTTAATTCAAGCGCTTAGAATGAGTGTTGACCAGAACGGTCAACACTTTGAACATCTTCTATAGAAAATTAGAAAATAGATTTACTCCTATCTTATAGCATTACGTTACTAACGTTGTAAATAAATCACATTGTACTTTTGTACTATATGAAGATTGATCGTTGTAAGTAGCTATTTTTCAAGTATATGGATATATATATTAAGGAAGGGAAGTTTATTGGGCTGAGAATATTTATTAGGTATGTAATAAAATATGGTAAATATGTAAGAGGAAGATGTCTGAGATTCCTTGATGCCTTGAGGCAATCACCTCGTTCATTTGAAGTACTCGAGAACTCTTCATCTTTGAACTTGGAGGAATTTGGAGTGGAAATTTCCCTTTTACTGTCTCCCTGTCAGAATCCTGCGTGATTTAAAGAAGCTCTCCGACTGATCCCTTCAGTTCAGCCTAAAACCAGCCGTTTAATAAAAGTAAAAAATGAAGCTGAACGAGTCACATCTCGTCCCATTCACTCACTTTCTCTCTCTCTGGACAACGGGACTTTCGGAGACGAAGATCCCACCAGATGAACTTTTCACAAAAAACGGAGAAAAAATGAAGAAAAGGCGAAGAAGAGCCAAGTTGTCCATTTGAAATGAAATTTCCTTTCTTGGGCAACGTGCTGCTTGGGTTGTCTACTTAAAAGCCCCAATGCTAGTCCTATCGGCCCTATGAGACTCCCTTGTACTTATACTCAAGTCAACGGGTGTATTTCAGTGGCATAGAAAGTTTGAGTGATACACGGGTATATTATATATAAAGAAAACTTTTAGTTTTTTCTCCAGACGAGTGGAGGAGGCGGGTGAAGTTGTAGGAAAGTGGAATTCAACTCGACATGATCTTCTCTGTTTTCGAGGGATCCGTCGGAGAAAGTGAAACCTTTTTAACTCCACTTACGAAGAGCCGTGAGGTTCATAAAAATTCCTTTAGCCCTTTTAAACTAAAATCAATAGCCAACGAGGTTTTAATTTTTCGGGAGGATGTGGGAGGCGAACTGGAGCAGAATGTTCTCTTCCAAAAATGGAGAAATGGAGAAGTAGGGCAGAAGAATGGGAAAAAAGCAAATTGATTTTTTATATCTCACCTTTATCCAACGACATTTTCGGTCTCATGTCATCTTGCCATCCGCCGAAGGCCAAGGACGCACACAGGAGAAGATGAAATATTAACCGGACCAACAACCCCATTTCGCCCCTGGAATATTCAATAAAAAACTCAGCCTTTCATTTAAAGCTTCATTACACATAATTGAATTTTTAACCTAAAACCCCGCAATGGCTAATACTCCATTTTCAATTATTTTCCTCCCTGCCCCACCCAATCGTAAATGATCAACTCGAATGTCAAGACTTCTCATTCTTTATTTAAGGAACTCGCTTCTGTAGTTTACCTACTTTTTATGACTAAACGGACCATTTTTTACATTGCTTGAATACAAATTGCATACTTTACTTCCAAATTCAAATAACAGATTTAACATTGTAAAAGAAATTTCTCATTTTCAAGCATTTTAAATTCGTTTCAATTTTAATTTAAATATATTAATATTAAAAATTTGAATAAGAAATTGTTAGCTATAGATCTATTAACGTGATCGTACTTCTATTAAAGAATATTAAATGAAAAATATTATTGTACATTTATAATAAACATGAGTGAGTTGAGTTAGTCAATTAAGTGCGGAATTTTGATCTTTCATTATTCGGTTATGAATCCCAGTGAGAGTCGAAATCAATTAGAGGAGCATCACATAAATCATGTGGTGAGAGATAGGGGCGGTCGACTGGGTCGTTCCCTTCCACCCACGTAGTATTTTGTACACAGTTTGAGCTCCATGAAAACCTCCGTTGGATGAATTCTAAGCGGGACGGACGGGAGGCCCGCCGAAGTAAGAAATTGGAATCCGAATGGAGTTGAGGGGCTTCGCTTTTACTGCCTTCCAATTTCCAATCCAATCCAGGAAATAAAACAAGTCGGGTTTTATGGTAGGGAAAGAAAGAACATCTTCAAGACACTTTCTCCTTATCTTCTCCCCTCACACATATATTTCGTCTCCTTCGCCCCAAGAAATTCTCCTACAAATGACGAACAAACTCACCAGTTTCACCCCCACAAATTCAAATATCACCCACTAAGAAATACATTGCTTCAGTTTTCTTTCATTTTAAAAGACATTCACTAAAAAATTTATTTACCATAAAATAAATTGTGTTTTTAATTATTATCAGTTCACTTGTACCTACTGACAATTTAGATTACTTTTAATTAAATCGAAAAGCTTATTTAATATAAAGATTTTATTCGTAGATAAAAGTCAAGTTGCTGAATTGAAACATTTTACTAAAAAATAAAGTTTAGCCGTGTAGGTAGTTTATGAATGTTCATTCATTTTGAAATAGGAGCTTTTCTTTCATTGTGAATAATATCTAGCATTGATTTTTCTTATTGCTAAAATTGTCATATAAAATTATGATTTATTCCTCTAAAGTCTTTATTGGAGAAAGAAACTTTATTTCACGGAACTTGAGGAAAGTTATGTAAGGAAATAGCTTTACAACTTTTTCTCCCATAATTGTCATTTTATTTACAGCGGTTTAAATTGTTCTCAATAAATGCATATTTATTATATACTTACTTGTATGGCTTGACTGTGATCATAAATAATGTGTTTTTCTATCCTTTTAAACGCTATCGTCCCTCTTATATTTAAATTCTGAATTCTGGAAAGTCTATAAAATACATTTTTATATTTATAATAATTCTTTTTGGATATTTTATGAATCCCTTGTCATCCGGTAAGAAACTAATGTTGAGAAAACTTGTCCTTCATCCCTCGGAGTCTCTCATGAAATATCGAGTAAAGTTAAGGGTTAAAAGTTAATCCGTGTTTTTTCTTTCCCTTTTACTACGTCATGCCTGTTTAGATCATCCTGTCGAGTCGGGTGTGAAGTCCGAACGGGCGGACTCGTAACGGGGAAATTATTGTTGGCAGATGAAAAGGTTCACACATTAAAGACACGTGTGACAAGAAGGATAAAAAGTATCGTCAAATATCGGGTATCCAAAAGGGGATTATGATTCCTTTATAATAATAAAAGCTCTAGTGTGAAAAGCTCCCCTTTTTAATCGGAATCAGCTTTCACCTTTTCGCGTTCTCCCTTTTTCTCTCCCTTTTACCCGTATGATGTAATTGAGTTTAATCGAGGTCGTATTTTTAATTTGCTTCCCCATCCCGCCCTGTTAATTTCACTTTTAAATGCGTTTGTTTGTTCTTTTGTTAGTTTCATTTTGAGTCATTGATTTCTTATTTGAATGCGCTTTTCAATTCTCTTTTCCTCCTTCCTCATTTTTCAGGCGAAGGAGGAGGAGGATGATGATGATGGGGAGTCGTGATGAAATTGAATTTCAACCTTCCATGTTAATTTCCTTTACAAAATTCCCCTTTTCTCCTCGCAAGGGCTTAATTCCACTTTTCTCTCTTTTATTACTTGAATAGCCTATATAAGACATTCTCATTTAACTTCCGCCATTCTCTCGAAGTCAATATGAAGAGAATTTGAATGCTGGAGGAGGCTTGATCCTATATGATAATCCCTTATTAACCTTCTTTCTTCTCCCATCGCCTCGCCATCGCCCTCCGCGCTCTTTGATCCTTTATTATCCCTCTCTCCTCTTAATTCGCAATTTATTCCCTCGCTCTCTGGACCATCATAACAAACGATGGCTGGCTTTAAATAATAAATTCCATAATTGAATAATCTTTTAATTATAAAATTTAATTGGGAAATTAAATCAATTTGAATATTCCTTCATATTTTCTTCAATCCGAGTTTCCTAATTAAACTCGGGGTGAGGGCGTGGTGGTGAGTTGTGAGTAATTGACCTGTCTCTAATTTCTCATTCTCCCTCACATTTCCTCTCGAGAGAATTGAAGGCGAAATCTGAGAGAATTCTCATACACAACAACTTCATATACCAACTTTCTAACACGCATATAGCACCTAAGTATTTCAAAATTGTAGAGGAAACCTTATAAATATAAACAGATCTTGTATTTGTATCTATACCAAATACAATCAACATTATGAACAATGTACAATACAATGAACAAGTTACGTACAGTATTGGCACAAGAGCAATTATTTCCTTCATATACAGAAGAGAGATAGTCGATCGAACCAGAAAGGAACAAATATAAGGAAACAATATACTTGGTTTATAGGAATTCCCCTTTTCTCCTCTGTTCAAATAGTGAGATTCTTCCTATGTTGGTCGTGCTAAAGGAATTTGGTCTTCGCCCTCACACGTTCGCATCCCTCGACTGCAACATTTATTAATGATGCGGGAGCGTAAGTTTATACATATTTATGCTCTGCAGAGTCAAATTCATTTGAGGAGACTCTCGGCGTGTGTGAGTGTCGTGTATGTGTTATTTCCTATTTCAGCCATTTCACGAAAAGTCGTAGTTTCGTCTTTGTCGTTTAGATTACCTACGCTATAATACTCGCCCATACAATCGTCGTCCTTGTATTAATAGCTACAATTTCCCCAGATGTTTTCATATCAAATATAAACCGTAATATATCCCAGATTGTACATGAAAATATATTATGTATACACTAGTTATATAGCATTACTATATGGATGAATTGTGTATCACACACTCAGGAGTATTACAATAATACTCATGTGTATATAAAAGGAAAGGGGTGTTATGGGCGTTAATGCGCTTTTCCGCTCCTCCCTCCACAATCCCATGCTTTCTAATTAAAGTTGGGTCCGGAGTGTAATTGAGGAATCGATTGAGGAAGAAGCAGGTGAACGTGCAAGCTTACATCACTCTTATTTGCCTTTATACACAACTCCTCAAACCTTTGAATCATTAGAGAACCGGGGTAATTAACCTCCACGTTCATCAGCAAATTGAGTCAAGTTGAATCTTTGAATAATATTTAATTATACTAACCAAATGCTTCAATGCCTCCAATGCCCCTCACACTCTCTTCCCTCATAAACTCATAATACACATTAATACCTATATAAGAAACAAGTTAACTGATTTTCAGAAATATGAACACTCTCTCAAAGACTTCTGTCCAAGGTCCATATATTTAAAATCATAAGGATGCCTATCTCATAAATATGTACAGATGGTTAAAAGACATCTTGGAAATGGTCTGTTTACTTTTAAACTCACAGTTTAATTGAAGGTTGGGAAAGGAGAAATGATTTGGGCTCGTTTTAATTACAACCTCGTCGACGAGTCTCCAATTAAAGGACCAAGTCGAAGCTCATTGAGAATCAAAGAGACTCCTTGAGAAAGCAAACGAAACCAATTTATACACTCCCTTATATACTATCTGCAGCATATAAATACATTGAAGGATTTGAAAGAGTCAGACTGAGTGAGAAGAGCAGAGGAAAGTTGGAAATCAGAGAAAGTGAAGGACGCCCTTAAATTTTCCCAACCTTCTCCCGCACGAGCGAAGTCCTCAACTCTTGTTCGAGATTCCTGAAAGAATACGGGAGAAAGTGAAGAAACGAGAGATAAACAGAAGGTTTTATTCACAACCTTCCTTTTCTATCCCTATACTTTATACTATTCCGAAGACCCGAACTCTCCCTAATACAAATCCGGGTATTCTACCGGGTATTCCATGTATTCCTATAATACCCTTTATTGTTAATATCCATAGGTGGTCTCTGTTAAGATAGTTATAATAATACTCTCTAGTGCTAAATCTCCTCATCTTCAAAGAGAGAATGAAGAGGTTGAGGGAGCAAAAGGGACAATTCGTATTCATCATTGTTGGTCGTCCAAATTGGGTCCTTGGTCCTTCCGTCCCCCGGTTCAAGTCACACAAGGAAAGGAGATTCGATGTACAAACAAAATTGAGCCGGACTGCGGCTTCTCAACCGCCTATTGAGAACACGAGAGATTTCCCAACCAACCACTTCCACACACACACACCCGCTTCCCTTCACTCTCTTGATGAGGAAAGAAAACCCTCAAGAGGTTCTGAGACTCAAGAGCACTTCACGAACCCGCTATGATTCAAACTCCTTCTGTCTGCCTATTAGACGATTTTATAAGGATTACAGAGTCTTAAAGAGATGCCTTATATATTCTTCTAAAAACTATGTAAACTTACATGTTCTTATATTCCTTTATTCCAAACTCCTATAAGATGGCTTTACGTAAAGGCCTTAAAGTAAAAAAGTATAAAGCCAGTCCAGTGTAAAGTTCAACACTGGATACTTTCTAAGACTTTCTTATAATGCTAATACTTTCCTTAATAGTTTTATTATAAGTATATTATGCCCTTGTGCCTTTGTACTGAATAGGAAGAATCGTATATTTGAGTATAATAAGTACATGCTTAACTTACTATGATTTGACTTGTCCTTAAAAAGTCCTAGGATAAGTCCTTATTGTAAGTAAATTATATGAATGAACTATACAGTCCCTATGATGAGGTTGTTTGAGTGAGGGAAACCCCGCCGATTTTCTCTTCTTTTCCTCAACAACGTGGGTTGAGGAGGAGCCAAAAAGATTCACAATCCACTGATTTCCGTCCCTGCTTAATCCGCAACTCCACAACTTCGCCCCTCATTAACTTAATCTCTCAACTCGCCCTTTTAATTTATGAGTCAAGATAAAAACTTGGAAGAAATAGACTTGTTCTCTATATATTATTAGAAAACAGAAAATGATATATTATTTGAACAATATTTTTCTTTTATTATTAATTTCTTAATACATCGGGTGGTATAGGGCTACAATTTCCCATTTGAGAGATTTACTTCTCATCCATGCTTAATTTATGCTCGACTTCAGACTACAAATAAGGTTATATATGAGAAATCTGGTCGCTTGGCTAATATAGATACACACAAGAATTGCAAGTAGGGGAATATGCATAGAAAGTTCTTAAAGATTTGACATCAAACGCCGCTGGAGGTTCTACAGGCCTTGGGAATGATTTACAACTCTATTATCAACTGAGAGAGCTAATTTCCATTCTCTCTGCCCCTTTTATACACTATAAATCAGATATGGACGATCAGGAGTTTATGAGTTATATCATACCAATTTCACAAATTAACTCGCAAAATGAGTAGTAAAACTCCTCGAGTTAAGCCCAAAGTAAACCTAAAAGGCTCAAAACTTACTATTAAATAAAATCCAAATTAAAATCCGAGAACCTTTTTCTACTCTACAAAACTAAATCCCTTAATAGTGAGCTCTGTTTAATTCAATGAGACTAACTAACCAACAATAAGAAATATTTAGACAATAAGTCAAAAGTGTTATTAACTATGCATACTTTTTACGAACCATATTGCTTTCCCTTGGAAGAGAAAATATCAAAAAGAAGCTCTGAATCAACCACAACTTTATGAACCATAGAGGAGGAGAAGGAGAAAAATTTATGATTTTCTTTGAAAAAAAAGGCTTTGGGGTATATGGGAAGAGAGCCAATTAGGATTTTAAGGGTGTTCTTGGGTCTTTTCTTCAAAAAAGCAAAAGTGTTATAATTCTCTCATCTCTCTCCTCGTCGGAGTGGGTATGAAGTCTGTATTTGTTATTTGGGTGCGGAGGAGGAGTAAGTAGGAAGTCTTGTACTTTCTCCTCCCCTCTCTGACGGAGAGGAATTGAGCTTTCTTTTATGCCCCGACCCTCGAGGGCTCCTCTATGTGTAAAAGATTTGAGTGGAAGGTGGTGGTGGGGTCGTATTTTTCATATTGGACTGTAGGGAGGGGCGGGGAAACGGCCACCTTGGGACTCACTTTCACAAAACTCAAACTCTCGCACTGCTCGACTTAACAGACTGCCGACGACGTCCACAATTCTCATCCAATGTCTACCCATCCGCATTACTCCAACTAACCTTCAAAATGACCAACCGCCCCCCAAACCTTATATGCTCCCATACGTCTTCACGAGATTGATCAGCGACTCTCGCTTTTCCTTATGGAAGTTCTTCTGCCACGTGCGTGTGTTCTGCCTATATGTGTGTAAAAAGGTAGATAGAATTGGGTAGAATTATGGTTTATACTGTATATTTTAACTGTACTATTCTATACTGAATATATACGGCAAGTAAACTAATATACCGAATTACCGATAGAATTAAACCGCGAGTTACTAGAAGCCTGTTCTTATTCGTAAGCTATGTATTATTTATAATGACACGGGTACTGTTAGTAAATGTGTAGGGTCCTTATGGTAAAGTGTAGGTTTAGTAATAGAGAAAGTTCATTACAACCCCTCAATGAATTATAATCTACGGAAGGGGAAAGACGGAGAGCCTACAGGGATTTTCCAAACCACAAGGCGGCAAACGAAAGTTTTAAACTATTTCATATTTTATTAATTGTAATTTCCCTCATCATCTCCTTCCTCTTGTATTATTCAAAGGAAAATCCGATTAATCATTTAGCGCCCCATTGTCTTACTATTTTCCTATTATTATTGGCTCTCTACCCTGTTGTATATCCATTTCAATTCAAGATAATAATATCCGGTTGATATTTGCTAGATTAAATAATCTATTATATTAAAACCCTTGGTATAACCCAAACATATAACTTCAATAGAATTTAAACAGTGAGTGCTATAAATATAAGAATGAGTAAATATGATACCTAGCTTATAAGTATTAGGACAAGTTTGAAATATATGATATGCACTTTGAATGATTCAATGATGCACGCTCTATAAAGTGACACACAATTCGAAAGTTCTGACTCAAAAGATCTCACACGACCAAATTCAAACTTTTCCTATTGTTCAACTACATTGTTTAACCTTTATTTGACTCAAAATCAGAGCAAGAGATTTGGAAAAGTTTGTGTAAAGATTTGAAAATTTGAATGAGGGCGGAACGTGTTACAAGTTTTATTTCCCATGTCTTAAACTTTCTTTTAGTTAGACATTAGTTAGTCTCGTACCTTAACCTGTGTATGAGACTCACGCCTTAATCGTGTTTGTAAATCAATTTTAAAGTTTAAAAATTAAAACAAGGCTTAATTTCCCTCCTTTCCAAGTAATTTGGTCAAATTAGGAGCGAACATGCGAAACGAGAGAGGAGGAAAAGGTGAAAGAAGGTGAGCGGAGAAATGAGACCGTTATTTGCATATTATATAGAGCGAGAAGTTTCCTTTTCCCGAGGAAGTGATCAATCTTCATGAATCACTCGTCTTTTCCTCTGCACGGTTCACTACCTGGGAAGAGCGTCTTCAAAGGCCTTCATGCTCATACAAATTCAAGTGCATTAGGATTCTAATTGCCACATCGGTTCAATAACACTCTGCCTTTTTACTTTCACTTTAATCCTTATAATGCCAAACTTTGCACTCCTTCACACGTCGTAGTTTTGCAGTTTTTCACACAAGTACTTTTTTTAATTAAAATAAACACCTGTGTTTTTATGTAATATAATTAATGTATTAGTGTGTATTTGAAAATTAATGTATTCAAATTTAGCCACGCGTTTTTGAATCAAATCACGAATTTCAATATACAGAGCAGAATGTATTTGAATCTTACGTTATGTAAAACTCATATAAAAGTAGTACTTGCATAAACTTTAACTCAGACTATTAAGCCGATGTGCTATCTTGATTTCACTTTGAAATTCAAAGAAATCTCCAAGTAGCGGTTGAGAATTAGCAAATTCAGTGGTAGTGAGAAACCAAGTTTTGTGTGATGGGAGGAGGAGATAAGGAACATTATTATATGCAAATGACCCTAATCTCCCCAATGTGAATGAGGGGGTGGCGGAGGAGACGCCAAACTCCCGAAACTCACCCTTTCGATGATGAGGAAAGCCGAAGCTAACGACGAGCCCCCTTCACTCCCCTAATGAAAATTCAATAGACTATTACACTTCCCCACCCTCATGAATCCATTATCCGAGGGGAGAAAACCCCTTTAACAAGAAAAAAACGACGATCAATGTGTCATAAGAATAAAGAGACTTTCCTTATAGAAGAAATCTCTCACAATGTCCGACGAGGATATATACTCATACCTAATGGTTTAAAAATGCTCTCTATATCGTTTTTTTTGATAAAACGATGAATTTTGATTCAAAGTTTCTATTGCGTATCAGAATGTCGAGTTTTGTAAATGAAATCTCTTGATGTAAAATAAAATTGAAGAAACTGAAGATCTTCCAGACAGATTTCAATATTCCGAAAGTTCTTTCTACATGTAAATATAAAAGTCAAAAATTTAATTTGCTCTTGAATTTTGTAATTTTTAATAATAAAATGTGCAAGATATATTGAATCATTTGAAAGAATGAGGAAACGCAACAAAGAGTATGAAACCAAATGAGAAAAATAAAAAAAGTTCAAACGACGAAGAGAGAAAATCAAAAGTACGGCGAAAAGAATATTAGAAGCCTTAAAGGAAAGTAATTTAAAGTTATTGCACTTTTCTTTTGTGAATGTTTTGAATATGAAATTAGATATTGCTATTAAAGGAAAAGCAAAAGAGGAATGTCATGCGAGAAAGTATGGAAAGTGCGTGAAATAATGTGTAGACTGGAAAGACTCCCTTTCATTCCAAGTGGAGATCCATGGCCAGACAGGGAACCATTCACGAACAAAAAACTTACATCTCATAGCCCCATTCTTACAATAAATACACATTATATGCAAAAGAGCCTCGGAAAACTCAAAAGAATCCAATATCTCAACACATAAACTAACGCCCATTTACACCCAAATATATTACGACACAATAGGGAGAAAAACTGTCATATGGTTTTCATTCTTATTCCTCACACCATGTACACCCATGTTCGTGTAATTAATAAAAAATGTTCTTATCAAATTTTACTTAAAAATACATTAAATAAGTGTAGTAAATAAGTAAATAAAGAGTTTTTTTTACATATTTTATTCTAAAAAGGTTTAGTGATTTAGACCTAACTGAATATGAGTCAGTTAAAAGTTTTTTTGAATTTTTTTAAGTTTTTAAGTAAGATGAGAATGGCGTTTAAATCCTAAAAGAAAGTGTCATTTACACAGGCGAATAAAGGAAACCTCTAAAAGGCAGGAGAAAATAAAAGTGTGAAAGTTGAGTTGAATAATAGTTCGTGTAGTGAAGTTGGTTGGTGGAAATGAGAAGGGGGTTTTGTGTGAAGAACCCTCAAAATGAGAATTTGAGGATGTCGGCGAAGAAATGAATTCGGGAGTCTCACGTAGGGTTTCACACATGTGTGAAGATCCAAACCTTCACCACTCCGAATAAAACATTCACTCTAATTCTCCTCCTTTTTTATATTAAATTGCTGCGGAGGGTTTGTGCACGGGCCAATGCGTTCCTCTATTCACACACGTTCCTCCTGTGGCCGATCCCGAATTTCACTATTTCATTCTCAACCAAGGACTCAAATTTCCGCTATATTGATTTGATTTGAATCTCTTTTAATCGATCTCTTCACATTTTAATCCCGCAAATGTATTCAGAAAATCTTTTTACACAATTTTCAAACTTCTTCGCAACTTCGATTCAATTTTTTATGGCTACTCCTTTCTAATAAATACATATTTTTTAACATGGTGTCATGCTTTTAGTTCATAATGAAATAGTGTTAAATAACGTTAAACATGATAAAGTCTAAAGAACCTAAAGACTAAAGACATAAATATAACAAGGATAATTACTTTTCCTTCAGTGATGAAAGAAAATAACAAAGCTAAAAACTGTCATATTCTCAGTAAAAACTAAAAAAAAACATGATTTTTTCATGATTTAGTTTGTCTGCGGCTCTCTGAGCTTCTGCCTCGTTTCATAATTAATGGGGCGAATGAAAAATCCCATTTGTTCTTCATATCCTTTGAAGGAGAGTGAGGGATTAAATGAGAGATTTCTCTTGAAGCTCAAAGACCGGCTGGTTGATCGATAATCTCAACAAGGAAACTCCCTTTGTCTCTTCGCTCATCTAAAGAACTCATTTCCTTCGAATATACTTTAGATTAAGATGACATTACGAGGAACGCGAGAGAGTAAACACGTTGTCAAGCTCCGCTCACAGAGATGAGCGAATCTCTCCTCTGCCATCAACCGAACCCCAAGATCAATGAAGGAGAATGGACACATGAAATATTAGATTCTGTCTCCGGACAGATAATTCAAATTTTTCTCCCTCGCCATAGATGAGGGATGTGCTGAGAAAGGGGGGATTCTCTGTGTGTGGTGAATTTGAAGGTAAATGATGATTTCCCTTTTTCGGAGCCTCCAGGTTTCGACTTTCAATTTCCTCCAGGCACAACCAACTCCGCCCAATCCTCATCTAATTCAAGAGGCAATCTCTGCTCAATTACCTCATCTCATGAGTTACATTAGTAGCAAACCAATTTCATTTATTCTTTAAAATATCCAGAGCCCTTCTTTTTTCCACCAAAGGCAATGTTCAAATCGTCTTCACCCCAAAGTCTCTCCCATCTTCCCATCATGTTCTTTTTTTCCTTTTCCTTAATCCGGAAAGCAAATAGGTTTGATGCATGCAAAATGTAAACATGCTCGGAAACTCTTGCTCAAAGCTTATGGGAAACTATAACAAACTTATCGATAGTTATATAAGCATCCATCCATATATTCTTTTGGATTCTTATATAGTGTCTTATCTTTGTTGTATACTTACAAAATATATTTAGTAATATCTAGCTAGTTAGTAATATTTTTGTGTACCTTGTGGTATACATGTAGTTACTATGCTTACTTACACCTGGGTATAGTTTATATTCCCTCTTGGAGGGTTTAACATGATAAAACAAATGATCCTCTGTGTGGAATTTTATAAAGTTAAGTATGATAGGACCCTACTTAACAAATTACTATCTCTCATACACTCTCCGATCAAACCTTCGATTTTACTCTTACCCGGGAAAGTGAATTTTGAATCCTTTTATCCTAATTTCCCCCCGCCGTACTCACCCGAAATATCGCTCCGAGGAGCCCATGAGGACCTCCATGCTTGAGAGTAGGAGTTAAGAAGTTGGGAATTTGGGGAATTTCCTCCCCTTCCCTCCCACCCGATCACTCTCAGATCAACCCGGGAGAAAGTTTTCTTTTAAAGTACATGATAAACTCCTGAAGTGTAATAGGATTAGCGATAGAATAAATGGGAATCCCCGTCGTGGCGCCGGACGCTCAGCTAAACCCATCGGCCATCCTCACTTCTTTCGCAAATGCTCAAGAACCAGCTAGGACTCTTAACACTTTCTTCCTACTATCTCTCATGATCTCACAGTTTCTTACTATCAAATAAGAGCAACTCCTTTCTATGTATACGCTCCCTAATACTTCTATAAGGAACGCAGAGGATTATAATAAACTCATCGCACGTGTAGTCTAGTCAAAGCACAAAAAGTGCAATAAAGCCAAAAATGTCTTCATGAGTATTTTATATCTATTAAATCTACTTTCTAATAAATACTTTTTCTCATCATGTTAAATTAATTTGATAATCTTCATTTATAAGTATAGCTATAATTCCTTTAATACAATTCCTAATGTTAATAAATAGCATGATTTGATTTGAAGTAGATTTTAGATAATTATATTTAAAAAGATAATTTTAAAAGATAAAAGCTTAAAAAACATATTTTAAGCTCTATATTTTGTTTTTTCATTTTAAAAAACGAGACAAATTGATTGAAAAGCTCAGAGAAAGTGAAAGCATTTAGTTCTTTTGCACGAAAGTATTTGTAGAATTCCCTCTTATTGGTCTTTCTTCCTCTTCCATCCATCTCGTCTGGAGAGGGGGAGTCTGGGTTTGAATTCGAAAGTAGGGCCGACGTTTAAAGGGATCGATCCCTTTTGTCTCTGAGTCTAATCGGAGTGTGTATCTAATCACTCGCGACACCGATGCCCTCGAGAGCCATCCGAACTCCCTTGGAAAGGAGGTGAGGTAATGAGGAAAATACCCCGATCCATCACCCCACCACCGCAGCGCACCCCCATTAAAAAGACGAAGGATCATTTATTTCAATCTAGCAACCCCGTACATTGCAATTACCCACCGTCCTAACAAACCATCCTCTCCGGCTCCAATCAGGAATCTCCCTCAATTTCCTACTTAAATAATAGTTAAATTCCCATTACTGTTCTCCACTTATCAGAGTTAAACTGTTCGACTCTACTAAATATAATGTACTCGCACTCCTATCGTCCAGCCTGACTTTTCAAAAACATAAATCTCGGTCTCTTCCATAAACAATCAAATTAATTGATTTAAAATTCAATCTCAATTGCACCTCATGAATTATCCAATTCAGAGGAGCTTCATTATAATCATTATACATAATTAAAGAGGTAAACTTGGATTATATAACTAGAATCTTACATTATACATACATATTAACTGGCAAGAGCTGTGTGAGTGCATCCCCAGCTCGTTGTCAATTCATGAAGTTCTTGATGGATGCATATTTAATTAATTGCCTTCTCAAATACACCATTTCATACATAAATATAAAGGTATTTTATGTAAGTAGGCCAGGAGGCAAGAGAGTTATAATGGAAACCTCCATTAAATTTTCAAGGAGAAGTGAAAGCTCTTAAAACCCTTCCGGTCCTTTTGTCCCAACAAGGCCTATGTCTCCTACCAGATAGGCCAAATCGTCAACATCGGGTGAAGAAAGAACAAAGGACTTTTCATACAACCCACGAGGGAAATTCTCATTTGAATTGAGCCAAGTGAAAGGAGAAGACGAAGCGAAGGAGAGTTTGAGTTCCTCCCTGAGTGCCTTTATTATTCCAAAAGGTAAAAACGGCACATAGGAAATCTCCTTACCTTTTTCCCTCTTCAGTTTCCTCCAGAGGGACACTTTTCAAATGATTTAATATTTTTAACACACTTGAGCACAATGTAGTAATGTTATATTGGGCAGTTTCAACTTGTACTCAAACTTTCATTTCACCCTACTTTTCCGCCTTATAGATTGTAAAAAAAAGAAATGGAGAAATGTCTCGATGTATCTCTGATGCGGAGTTTAGTGTTACGTAAGAAGAGGATGTCCTGGACGCGGAAGGCTTTTATTATAGATATTTAGTTTTATACGTAAAATGTACGGAGGAGTCGTGAAGCATCTGGAGGGTCGTAAAGAAAAGTCGGTTGGTCTTCAATGGGAAAACAAGGAGAGTTTGCCTGGCAAACGCCCCGATTCCCAAACCCGAATGAGAAGGCGAGGGATGAGACATAAAGCATAAAACTGAGTTATGCACCTCATAACAACATCATTTATTTAATTTACCTCCTCCTACATTCAATTTCCTTTTATCAATCATCACGACTTTCCATGAAATCCACCTAAATGGACAAACTCATCTTCATTTTAATTGGATACTTTAATATGACACTTTGAATCTTTTCACTTCACTAACCGACTCAAAAGACCTGATTCCGCACTTGAACGAGTTCGGGCTCTTTTAAATGCAAATTCATTTAATTATCCTATCATTTTAACGAATTAATCTCTTAAAAAGGTTCATTTACTTATTCACTTGTAAATTGTAATATTTATCAACTTAAATTAAATAACCATTCAAAAACATTTAATTTAATCTAAATAAAAATTATTTTAGTAATGAATTTAAAGTTTTTTGAGAAATGGGCGGAATGTCACGTACCTGTGAGTTTTATCAGAAAAGTTTCGAGTTTATTTCCGCTGGAGAACTTGCGGTTTCATGGCGCGATTGGGAGAAGAGGAAGCAGCAACGTTGAGAGAACGTGATGAATTTGAGCCTCCTTTTAAACGGTATCCTGCAAGGTAATAAAATCGGATTGATTCAGCAATTTGTCATCTGGAGAAATTTATGTATAGGAAGGGGAAGAAACGGAAAAACTTTCCGCTCCACATTTGAATCTTGATTCATGGCCGCCCAGATTTTTAACCTTGTTAGCTCCCCCGATAAATGAGGCTCAAAAGTAGGGAGTCCCTTTTTGGACACCCTCAACTTTCCCCCATTTCCTTCACTTATCTCTTCCGAGGTTCGGAGTGAAAAAACTGAAGGCCTATCTCCAAAGTCAACATGTTGGACCCGGAACGGTAAGGAAGACAAAGTGTGACTCCAACGACGCGACTCTATCTTAATACTCTCAAAACTCACAGAGAAATCCTATAATCCAAATACACAATCACCTCACATGCACACACAAACTCCGTGGGCTTAAGCCCATAAATAAATTCTACTTCGGGAAAAATATCTTAAAAAACCTCACGTAATATTATATCAGACATTAAACATTACAAGGATTTAGGGGATTTTTCAAATATTACAAAAAATTACAAAGCTATCAATAATTCCATTTTAGCAATAAATACAATTTTTAGAAATACAATAAATACTATACATAAATAGTACAATTTTTAAAAATTGTAATTCCTTATTTTTTCGTTACTTTCATTTTAGCACAAAAGCCAATTTTTAATAAGTATTTGCGAATCATGTTTCTATTGTCAGGATTAGCATTGGATAAATATGGGAAGTATTTATAAAAGCAATTAAAATTTCTGAAAGTAAACGTGATATGATACGGAGCAACTATGCGCGCCCATAGGAGATAATCCTACAATACATAATAGGAATTTGTGAGTAAGCCCGTTGTAAAAGGATTTAATAATGTAAAATGGGTAATCCTCTAAGCCTCATTAAATCACATATGGCTCCACGTTCAAATTGCATATCGGAGGGTTTTTATTGTCAAAGCTGGAAGTTGTAGAGAGATAAGTGCATCCCGTAACAAATGCATCTAAGCATGTGGATGAGTTCACTTGGGCCCATTTGGATTTTCGGGAGAACGCGGGACGAGGAGTTGAAGGAGTCCGCGTTCTTCCATTGTGCATGATTCATAAGCCCCCCGCCTCCCTCACTCCCGAGATACATAATACATGTGTAAAGAGAAAAGTTTTTGGCACTTCTCGAAATTGATGAGACCCACATTTACATTTCACATCTCTCCTTTCTCCCCGTCCTGGCACTCATGGAAGAATTGTTCTGATTTTCATCCCCTCGTCTCCTTTTAATGATTAATGAAACTTTCTCTCCCTTGTTAAGAGCAAGTGAAGAGCATCATTAGAAAAAATCATCAGAGAAAGTTGAGCAACTGTGTTTGTTTTATAAGTAAATAAAAAGTAGATCAAAACAATGAAATTTGAATAAATAAATTATAATAATCATTCTGTTAATTCCCTATAGCTCGTGAAATTTAAATTGCAGATATTTCTCTTGTTTTTGTATGTTAACAAGTTTGAAATCAAGTAACATGTAAGAAAAATATCTGCAAATTTAAATTTGACGAGCTATAATAGTGTTTGTCCTCCTTTTTTATGGTGAATTATTCGCTCTAGTTCGTTCATTCGCCCTTAAATGATTTATTGGGTAAAAAACACGTCGTTTAATTAAAAAGCTTATTTATGTCCCTTCGCCCGCAATTACGTGGGAATCCATTTCAATTTACCCGATTATTTTTTCGTATCGGTGGGCGCAGTGCGAAGCTCCATCAGCAGTTTTTTTTCTCTTTGAGGTCCACAGTGGGAGTCGCTTCCTCATCACCGCTGCTCCCTCGTAAATCTTTTCACTTCGCCCTTCCCAATTTATTTTTTACCCTCACTAACCTACACATCTCATCAGGTTCTCCTTCTCATTTTACGCTCCTTTCCCTCTCGGACGACTCTAATGAGGGGATCCAGGGAAATTTGAATCAATTTCATTTTCAATATCTCCAACTTTTACAGAACATCATCAAAACCATTAGGAGAACACAGAGGAGCAGATGATAAAAAATGAAACTCAATCTTTCCACAGCTTGAACCACAAATTGAAAATGAAGATTTCAAGGGAGAATTTACTACATCTAGTTCTCTCTAGTTGATCTCAACTTTGATTGAACTCGATAGGAAAATTCATCGTCTTTCAAACACCCATTGCTCCTCGCATTCATCACATATTATATAATGCGTCATTCGTATAATATAATAAGATATACTCCATTATCCATTTCACAAGTATACCAAATAATGCATTAGTATCATAGCATATGTAACTAGTGAAAACCAGAGGATTTTTGGCTCAATGAGCATAATGTATTATACAATACAAGATAATGTATTCTATAACTGAATTTGATCCTAAATATATTACATATATTACAATATAGCGAGGATATTTAGTTTTATGTAAAGTGTACGAGAGATGATGATGGAGATGAGGAGCATATGAAGTTGAATGGCATTTGAAAGTATTTCCTATCATGAATGTTATTATAGTCTGTTAGTCATCTAAGGGTCCGATGAGATGATGCTGGTATGGGGGGCTCGTTGGGGGTAATTCCTTAAAATTCGTAATCGAATCCGAATCGGATCATTCCACGTTCCAGTCGAGTAGACCCGATCCCGCCCATTGTTCAAATCCTCGACGCTCCACTTGTCAAGTCAGGAAATGTGAGTCACTCCATTGAGCCCCTTCCAATACGCCTCACATTTTATACAAGGAACAATAAGTCAATTTTATGTACGAACGACCAAATACCAAATTGTTCCTACTTGAAGCTGAGATATAACTCCGTGGAGTCGACATACAATTAAGTGCATGTCATGAGGAGCATAGGACCAGGACGTGGAGATATATTTGATATGTATACATACACATTTGATTCCGGTCTACCATGAAATGAGTCTTTGGGAATTGAGAACCTTTAAGTACGGCTCGGAGTAAAGGACTACTCTAAATGCATAACACATTCTTACAATTTGCCTCGAGAAATCTAAGAGATTAATTTCACACTCTCAGTCGTGTGACTCATTTTCATTCTCATAAACAACATTAGCATATTGGACTTGTTAAAATGAATCACTTCAACGGTTCAATTCTGAGGTTCCCAATAAACATAAAATGACATTTTAATATGAGTTTTAAAGGAAATGACAAAACTGACAATTTTTTAATATTTTGATTTCCCTGGCTGATGTTGAATGGAAAGTATGTATCCATAATATTAGAATGTTTCGTAGGATGTCGTGCATAATGGAATTGAGAGTCAATGCAATATGTCGAGTTTGAAATGCATTTGAAATCTAAAGCCGAACTGTTATTGTTATTCGGTGAATTGAAAGTGGGAGAGTTGAGGATCCGTTCGGAAATTCCTCGTCTCCAATATGAGAGAATAATTTATCCTGGGCTGTCAACGGGCGAAATAAAGCAGAGGAACATGGAGAGAATCAACTCCTCATTTCACTCCTTATCTTCCGGGATCCAGGAAGGAGCGGGGGATAATAAATTGAGGATAATGGCCAATTCCTATCTATTCCTACACACTCAACATTTCATACATACATAATTTCCAAAAGGGTGATAGGAACTTTTGTTATTTCGACGAGAAAGCCCGGGTGAGTCCTCGACCCTCCCTCATCATTATTTATACAACATCTATAGAGATCATCTCGGTGAGATGTCGCCATGTCGGGGAATTCCATTTGCATTCGAAAACCAACCGCGAACCTCGCCATTAACAATTCTTATCTGGACCATTTTAACTCTTCTGACTACGATCCTGTTCAATCCAATGTTCAATCCTTTATAGACTTTCCATACTTTACATTTTAGATCTTTCGTGCATAGTATGTATGCATATGAGATATGCCACAATGTACAGCGATACTTACACAACACAATGGACAAAATATAAAATAAAATTTCGTTTGTTCGCAGTGGAACTAATTCATAAGACCGCAAGTGTTGACGCGGGATTTTTTAATTCCAGTGACAAAAATCCAAAAGGTATGAATGTCCTCGGCGATGTAAATAGAGATGATGATTGTGAAAAGAGGGAGGAGTAATTGATTAAACTCATTTAACCCTTTTGCGCTAGGGGAAAAGAGTGTTGTTAGGGAAGGGATCTTTTCAAATCCAATGGACGGCAGATGCAAGGAAGGGAAATTTTCATCGGGCCCGAGATTGAGTTGAATTGAATGGCCATCGCCGCATCGCCCCTCCCTTATTAATCTCACTCCGCAAGAATGAAAAAGACAAAAGGGAAAGGTCCGTATAGAAACTCCCGAATTTATTCCCCTTGTCCTTTACAGATGTTCCGCTCTCCTCTCGCACCCTCATGCATTTCCTATGAATATCGAGGATCCCTCGGACACCACCAAGACACAAATACGAACTGTGAGTTCAGTTCCTCATCCACTGTCTCTTCCCAGCTCTATACTCCTTCAAACTTATAATATTCGTCCAACTCCAAGCCTAAGGGAAATGCTTAAATACAAGGTAAAGGGAAATATACCCAGAAGGAAGGGAAGGGAAATCCATGCAGTTTAATAGGAAATGCAAAAGGGAAATGCAATCGAAAAGAGAAGGAACTCCATATGTGAGAGATAGAGAAATAAAATGGGAAATGCAGGAAGAGAAATCCAATCAAGTGACTCAGGTTCGGAGAGAATAAGCTGACAGTGACGCGATGAACCCAATGTGGGCTTTCTAATCTTTTCTCATCATGCCTCGACCCATCTTTTCCCATCTTTCACACACAGGCTAGACAGGCGAATGATGCGTGACGGCGGTAACGAAGGGACTCAATGGGACCAACCGCCTGCCGCACAATAAAATCCCATGAAAAAAATAATCAACTCCGGATCATTTTTCCAAGTACCAGAACCTTTCGCTCACAATTGACTCATAATGATGGCCGACGGTACGGTAGAAGACAGAGATAAACTGCATACGTCCAAGCATAAAAGATTTAAATTAACGCATATAATATTCATCATCACGTTATATTCCCTATAAACCCAATTTAGCAATTCCATGCATAAAATACACTTTCCATTGGATCCTTATAACTTGTTCTACCAAATGCATTTATTTTCTAACATTGTTAGAACATTAGAAGAATTTGACATGCCGTTCGAGCCTGTGTATTTGAGTAAATTATAGATGCTTATAATGAATAATTTATATTATTATTATGATTGAGAGACATGTGTGAGAGGGTCTTTAAGCATATGAAGTTCTGAGGAGGTCGTTAGTTCAATAAACTAATTTTTGATTAGCGAGAGAGTCAATTAGACACAGTGGGTGTGTAAATAGGGAGCTCGACAATGTTGCTCTTTGCTCGGCCCTCCGCCCATGAGGGAAAAGGGCAGAATGTGTGTGGACAACCGAGCTTTTGTCCACCGCTCTTCATCAAACCTCTCAATTCCCTTTCATTCATTCACTCTTCCACTCTCCGCAGACGACACACACACACAGCCCCATAGGCCATGGAGGTCAATTGGTGAATGCATAGTTGAGTGGAGGGTTTTCTTTGCCTGCTCAATCAACTCGGGTTCAAATGGAAATGTTGGAGGCACTCGAAGTTGGGAAAAGACCCTTCTCTTTTAATACCATCATCTATTAGTCTATCAAACAAGTATGCCGACCCAGACTGGTATATTCCATTTGGTATGCCAATAATATTATGAATGCGAGAGCCGAAAGCCGAAATGTCAGGGACGAAAGGCGAAGGAGAGGACAAAGGGAGCAGGTGAGGGAATTCTTTTATCATTCGCCCAACGATGAATTTCAAGAGCCTTTTTAAGGGAGTTCATTTCAAAAATTAAATTCATCCATTGTGCACTCCATTTGCATTCCTTTTCAACTTCAACCGTCAGACGCTTAACAATTTTAATTCAAAGGATCAAGAAATTAACCTCACGGTTGAAATGAGGTTAAAAGCTCCATGTTTAAAAATTCACTCTCATTTCAAAATTCTCCTTTCTAAGAAGGAACCGAGAACATTTTCATCCTTTTGTATTATATCCATTCTAGCACTTTCATATAATCTTGCATTAATCCACTTACATTCAAAGAGGAAACTTAAAACGTAAAGGAAACTCGAATATTCAACTTTGTGAATACTTTTTAATAGAAGTACAAATACAACATGGGATTATGAAAAGACCCGTGTAATAAAAAGTTATAAATGGAGAATTAAAAAGTAAAAAGACTTTTCATTCAAATGAATGTCCACGTCCATTAAATCCCTTATAGCCTTGTATTTTTCCGAGTTCATCGCCATTCCTTTTGTAGTGAAGCAGAGTGAAAAGGAGGAAAGCGGGCGACGAAGCGTCAAAGAACTTGAAGCATAAAAACGGTGGGAGTTTGAGCAGGGTAATTAATTGCAATGCGATGAAGCTCCTGCCCCTCGCCATGCATAAATACGCTCATTAAAAATGTAGCGAGATGAATGGTAAGTTAATGCATGGCCTCGAACACGCCGGGATGACAATGCCATGTATGCTCTTTTAAAAAGGAGGAATAAAGTGAATTTGGTTCTTATGAGCCTCTGCGGCGAAAGGAGTTTGACAGGAGAGTAAATAGAAAATGGGGAAGCGGAGTGAACCTAACGGGAGCCCCCATTGTCATAAACTAAGCCTCAACTTGAATATTTGATGAAAGGACCCAGGGAGAGGCGACGAAGAAAATTCACTTTCTCGACCATATAAGAAACAAAAACCGTCAGGACTTCCATAAAACCCCCCTCATTACACGCTTTATATGCGACCATTAAGCTATTTACATAATGTTCCAAATATACTCTCATGAAAGAGCCTTCAAAGTGATTTAATGGAATAGAACCCCCATTTAAAACATATTCAACTTCTAATTACTCCCATTATAATCCAATGCAATATATTTATAAGGGGATAATAAATAAAGTGAACTTTCTATTAATATGTGATCTTATAGATTAATATAAGTAACATTACTTACATTTAAATAATATGAATTTTATGTTGAGTACTTTGTATGCAAATGACTTTCTCCTATTTTATAATGGATATAAATTCATATTATGAATATATGCCATGAATAATCTTTATAACTCACGAGTAAAAAGTCCTATAAAGTGAAAGAAAGTCATTCTTATCATAATGTCAAATAGAGCCAGTAATTTTCAAGTGAATAAAGGTAAGTTTGGTTATAGTGAATGGGGAAATGTGAGGGAGTTGGTTCAACGTGTGCTTTTCCAATGACACTGATTGTGAGCTTGGTGAGCGGAACTCATTTCCATTGTTCGCGTGTGCTTGAAAGACGATGAGGTTCATTCCCCAAATGAGCCCACGCAATAAAAGAACCCTGATGGATTCGGTGGAGAACGAAGATCCCCGACGATAGGCTCATTAAGAAATTGACTCTCCTCAGTCTCCCCTCATTAAGAACATAAAAGGAATGATGAGAAGATCCCTTCAGAGCCTCCGCGCGTACTTGGTCCTAAATACTTGCTACATTATATATTACATTCACAAGTCCTCATTTATCCTACTCGACCTTTCATCTTCTAATATTTAATAATTAATGCTACGCCCTTTCAAGACTTCAACCGCAATTTCCTACGTAGAACAAGACAGCCGATGTTTAAATTAAATTCCGAAATAACGGGAATTGTTACAACATTACCTAAACTTTAAACATCTCGTGTCATACTTACCTACTCGATTAATCTCATTAAATTGGAATCTCCTATTAACATATGAATAAGCTTATTATTGTTCTCATTAATCTTCTCTGTAAATATTACAGATTCACATTGTGTATCTGTACTTCGTAATAAATAATAAAAATTTGATATTATAATATTCTGTAAAATATAGGCCACTCTACCTCTTAACTCTGATAAAATTTGCATGTCATTAAATAATCTATCACTCTTCCTGTTTATCATATTGTTCACAAAATAAAAAAAACTGAGTAAACTATAATAGGTAAATAAAATTTTTATCACTTGTGGAATTCACTCAAAAAATCAAAAAACAATGCACAAAACAAATAAAATTGTTTTTATAAGAGATAGCAGCTTGAGGGATCATAAAGTAAAGATAAGAAATGTGCTTTTTTGTTCAAAAATTTGAAATATTTGTAAAAAGTTTCAACAGGACTGTCCAAGGGAGGAATTCCTTTAAGTGAAAAGTGAAATGGAATCCTTCTGGTGAAATATTAGTGGGGAAGTTGTGCGAGCATTGTTTAAGAAACTCTGCCTTTTCTTCTACTCCTCTCCACCTTGCACTTCTCCTTATGTAATACTCCCATGCAACCCAACCCTCCTTTCTTCAAGACACATCTAAAACTCATTTGAGAACATGGAGAGACATACGCAAGGAAGTTTTTGAAAAGACATACTGTGGTGGTTAGCTGGTTAGAGATGAGATAGGAGTTAAGTTGTTGGGTGAAGGAGGAATCTCCGCTAACTAAATATAGGTTCCCCTCTAAGAAAACAATGGAGATCGAGTTACCAGACTTGTGGACCCAATGAACATTACATTAGCGAGATGAGCCTCCTGCTTATTTACTCATTAAAACCCACGTTGAAGGGGGAGACCCGCGGGCATTGGGAACTAAACGGCCTCACTTCAATCCCGCAACACGCCGTTTCAAGTCTCTCTCACTCACTCCTATTAAACAATGTGCTATTTTCCTCTCAACTATGATATAACTCCCTTGTAGCTCTCCTACTCTCCTTTCATCTAGTTAAATACAAGAAGACTAACGAGGCGGAGAAATCCCAACCTTTGTTATGTCACGAGGAAAATAACGAGACAAATGATAATATTAATGAGCTTTCTTATCTAATACTATGTATGAATTTTAAACTAAATGTTATTGTGTAATTCAAATAAGTAAGTATTAAATGACTTAGGTAATCATTAAAGGCTTAAAAAACTGTTTTTTTCCGTTTTTTCATTTCCTTAATCTAAAAGTTATCGTCCTCGATATCATTGAGGGAAATGAGAGAAGTAAAAAAGATAAAAAAGAATCCTCAGATTTCTCATTTTGATTCTCATGAGGATTTTTAAGCAATGTGAAGTGAATGGGAGAAATGATACGGGAGAACAAAAAAGAAATAAAAGTTGTTTACATAATTGAGGATTTTCCTTATCGCTTTCTAATGGTCTGCAATCCATCTTCATAAATCAACGTTGGAGCATTGAGAGCTGAAAGTTTACATTTATTCATGTCTGTCTCTTTGGTGGATGTCTTAATGTTCCTCACTTCCACACGTTCACTTCCTATACTCTTCTTTGACAGATTGGTCCTTCAAAAACCCCACTTTACCTCATCTTCACATTCCACTCTGAAAAATATTCTTTTATTGGAATGATTTGAAAGCTTTTTTTCTCTTATTGATTTATGATTCAAAATCCAATTTTTATATTTTTAATATGTTAAATAATAAATATAAGTTAGTAAATATATTAATAGTTTGGTGAAAGGTAAAACAAATTTAAATCAATTGAATAATGAAGCAAAGTTTTGGGCAATGATTTACAAATAATTATGACAATGAATTTCACTTACGATTGAATTTAAATTTAAAAATATTCATACATTTCCATCAAGTGTGAAATTAATAATTTTTAAAGAAGGATTGAAAAAAATGAGGATAAAAGATGATTTACAACCCCAAATAATAAAACTTTGATGCATTGTGGAAGAATTCTTCAAAGAGGATTTGAGGATTCAATGTATGATGTACGAGGACGAGATTTACACATATCCCTTTATAAACACCGAGACATATTCATATATATCATCATGACTCTATATGATGTACTCTCATAGGACTCCATATTATGTTATATTAAAGGAAAATATAGTCATAAGATGAAGTTCAATTCTTTCAAAGAGAAATATTGTTCAAGGAGAATCCATATATCAAATCCAAATGTCTCTGACTCTCCCTGCCTCTGACTATATCCTTTAAACACTCCCTATCGATTCCCCTATTCCCTTCCCATGAATATATTCATTTTTCCGTCTCCTTATTGTCATAAGATTTGAAGGTAAATCCTCTCAACTCCCGACCATTCTTTCCTTCCCTACAAACTCCACTTGAAAAAAAGGATATGAAAGATGAATGAAAAATATTGACCAGCTCAGCGAGTGAAATTAGAATTCTTTGTTGAATCAATTTATACTCTTATAGTTCTTACTCCTGAATCTCAAATGTCTCGTTGAAGGAATATGGATCAAACGAATGGGATTCTCTTAACGTAGTTATAATATTTAGAGCTAATAAACTCACTAAAAAAGATTTCAAAGGGTTTATGTCGTTTAGTAGCACACGGGCGTGAATGCTATGAATGTAATATAGGTTTTTAGTTTCTCAACAAGGACGTAGTGAATGCATTAAGAAAAGGAGGATTCAATGTTCGAACATTCATTTCTTCTTAAAGACGTCTCTTTTCCCTCAAATGGACATGTCGTAAACCTCAATTCCTTCTAGTGACATTTAAGACGTAATTCCCTCTTTTTAAAGGACAAGGAAAGGATAATGTTATTAATGGAAACTCACCATCCAATTCCTCTTACACTTAACTAAAAATGTAAAAAAAACTCGAATGTCGATTCAAGTTGCTTTAAAAATGTATTAGTAATTATTACCTTTTTTACGTAGCAAGAGAGATATTTCTCTATTAAAAACCCTTTTCAAGTTTTCTGCTTGGGAGAATATGAAAGGAAATGTTCATAAGACTAAATCTTAGTTTTATTTATTATAAATGATCAATTTCCAGCAAGTTTATTTAGACATCAAACATGTCGTTTGCCATAGGATAATAGGAGGAATTTGATCAATTCTTTATGAAGTCAGTCGAGAAGAAAAATTGATCTTTGTGTTTGAGAAATGTGTTATTGTGTTTATATGAATTAGAAGGAAAGCCCCGAATGCTGGGGATTTGGGATGTTGATAAGAAAATGATATTTTCTATTCTTCTATTATATTGCCCATATTGTATTTTACTCATATTATGTCATAATATTTGTATTGAATCACTTGTGTACTGTACTGTGTTTGGAAGTGAAGGATTATGGATGACCGGTCCTTTTCAAATTTATTTTCATTTGTCCACAAATCTCGACCCATCATCGATTTCGCCGAATCCAGACATAAAAACTTTTTATGTGGCTATCATAAATATCATATTTGCTCACGCTCTCGTATTTTTATATACATATGAGCAGGGCATTGGATTTAAATTAGAAACTCCGGGATTTGGATATTTCAAAACTTGAAGAATGTGCGAGTGAGAACATTAGACATAAAAGTTTATCAAATTTTTCCATTTCAAAAGAACTATTAAACATCCCATCGGTCCTGGCGTAATGGGAGATTAAATGCGAATTTTTGCACATTTTAGTGCCGATTGTAAAATTCCCTTTTAGGATTAGCTGTTTTGATAAAACCTCTTTATTCCCAGGAATTACGATCGTTTTGTTTTAAGAGGCAAAGAAATAAGGTAATAAGGTTTTATAGGATGCGACTCAACGTCGCTGGTCCAGCCTTTTCCATCCAAGTTAAAGTTTAAGAACACGAAACGGAAAATGGAATTGAATATATGAACATATTATATTGTCCATATAATACTTTTGCTCCAAAACACGACTCGATGGATCGAGTCGATACACAAGGAAATCAAAAACGAAATCGTTCTGAGTGAACCGAAGACGGTTTCGAAAGATTAATCAAACAATCTCTCACATTTCCTTCGCAGAATTCGCAGAGAATTTCCCTGGATTCGCAGTCCAGAGAATTCATATTTATTAAGAATTCTGTCAAATTCGGTGGAAGTGGAATTGGTTCTGGGAACAGAGGTGGGGCAGAATCCATTTAATCGTCCCTTTATAGAGGAAGTGAAGAGAGGAAAATCTGTAAGTTTTCCCACTCTCACCTCATTCCTCCCTCACATGCAAATGTCACATTTCTCTCACTTCCTCCCCTCCCCTATTAATTCATTTCAATCGGTCCTTAATCTCATCAGTCTCAGTTTCAGATCAAATTCGACGCCCAAATTATTACACACAACCCCTTTGGTAATAATAATGTTACTCAATATCTCCGAATCTGGATTGGATAACCGGGAGTCATTCCTAGTAAACTCAAGAATAATGACAATATCAAAAGGAACTCCACTACGTGAATGACACGATCATATCCATAATCAGCCATTTGAACCTTAAGCCATCAGAGCTCTAAATTAGACTCCACATTTAATTTTGAATAATTCTCCAATAGTAATGATACTCAACAGGACCTTTTACATATAAAATAGTCTTTGTTCTTTGTGGCGTGGGTGTAAAAATGAAGGTATTTGAATAATTTAGAGATGAACTCGGGATTGAAAGCGAGCATGAAATTTAAACATTAAAAAGGATTCGTTGGAGGAGGGGTGAAAAGGAGAGTTCCCTTCAGCGGAGTCAACAAAGAAGTTAAATATCGTCATCGAAGATATAATAACTTTGAAGGAATTCCTCTCAAGAAGTTTGACGTTCGAGCCCACGTTAATCGGTATCGGCCAAGTGGAAAATGAGAATTTGAGTTTCGCTCCACTTCCCTTTCAAGTTCTCCAGAAGGCATCTTGAGAAGAGGCCTTTTATTATTGCGTTAACTCGCGGAGATTCCCTCGCCTAAGGAACCTATCAAATGAAATCTCATTTCCTAACGAATCACCTACCAGATTTAGTCAAGTTATTAAGATCCTTCGGAAGTTAAGCGGGATATTAAACCAGATCCTCCTCGCGAGTTCATAGTTATGAAAAGGCATTTGGGGGTTTAATCGACTAATCCGACGATGCGGCGATGGTGTTCATTTCCACATCAACTTCGGTTCTCCTCGCTCCGTTTTGGCCATAAGAGATTTGAAGATGAGGAGGAGAGATACAAAAGAGCCCAATTTGATTTATGAGGACAAAAGGAGATTAAATGGCCAGTAGCGAATTAAGTAACTGGTCACTTTATGTAGATCCAGAAGCCTCGAGTTGATTCCTCACAGGAACAAATTGAAATTTTGGGCCAGCATTCTGTGCTGGAAGAGTCCTTGAATGAATGTGTGGGTTGGTTCGAGTGGCGGGCGCGGCGGCCGGCCCATAATTCTCCGACTATGTGAAACCCAAGGAGGATCCTCCGCCCTTTTACATTATTTATGGAGCGAGGAATCTACACTCAGATCGATTGCTCTATCCGCTTCCTATCTCTCCATAAACAATCTCCTCTCTTCCACTTATAATATCAAGCGAGAAATTAAGAAAAAGCTTTTAAAGCCCCTTTAATAATTTTATAATCTTTGTTTTAAATATTTAAATCCTGGGAGCCATTTCCTTTTTCAAAACCACAAATCGAACAATTATGAACCCATTTCGCTCCTATCTAAGTATCTCTCCAATTCCAACCAAGGAGGAAATTCAAGGATTCCAAAAGGCCCAGGTAGTTAATTGGATTTCCGACTTAATGAGTCAATTAACAATTGACTTTCACCAACTTCACCCTTACATTACGTCCAATTAAACTCCCTGATTAAACAAAAGAAATGGAAAGAGAAAATCCAATAAATAATTTCACCTTTATGGAGCAAGCATATTAAATAGAACTCCACTACTTTTCTTCCAAATACAATACAATACACTTTTGCCATTCAGTGAGAGAATTTCCCATTCTGAACCCATTTCTACTCTGTTCTGTTCTGCGTAGTTGAGCCTTGTTCCATTAAGGAATATTATACAGGGGAGCTTTTAAAGAAAATGAGAAATAAGAAAGCAATAGGTAAATCACTCTCCCAGCGACAACTTTATGCGAACTCTTTTAAACGATCCTCTCTTATTACAATCCCACAATTAATTGTTCCTTCCAATGCAAGGAGATATGTGGAGTAATAATGAGTAATTGAGCGTATTTGGCCATTACAACTCGCCTTCTCCTTCACTCCTTCATTTTTCATTCCAAATCTCCCATCTTCCCCATTCACCTTCTCCTAATTTATTAACATATGAATAATACACATGCTATTTGTTATTGTAATTGCTCTCCACCATGCTCCTATACAATTTCATGTAGTCTCTTACACATATTATATCCAAAGCAAAAAACGGTACAACGTTACAACTATATAAAATAGGAAAATAACTGTAAATTTATACCAAATATTTAAATATTGACAGGCTTGAAAGTGAAAAGATTTAACGTGTCTAGTGTAGATAAAAGTATTTAGTTTAGGCTTTACCTATGTAGCTATATAGCTTTAGTCGCATTTATGCATCCTATTGCATAAAGATTCTGCATACACATAAGACATAAGTAAATCCTTGTATAGATATTTACCCATGTAGCTTTATATATCAAAATATATATTATAAGTGGAGAACATGAAGGGGAATTCTCAAGATGAATGTCCATATCAATGAGTGTGTTTCTCTGTTGAGAGTTAATGAGTCTCCTTTTTATTCTCTTGAGCCTCGATTTACATATGGGAGGCAGCACATCACATAACTCCACGTGTGTCTCCCCTTCATTGTGGATTCGGAGTTCCTCCGTTTATGACATTTGGGTGAGGAAGTTCATTTCCATGCAGCCGCCGTCGCAAGGCTCATCCATCCCCATACGTGTTAATATATAAATAGGAGAGATATGCCTTCCAGACCCAAACATAAAAATACATCTCACCCACACGTACAGGGCTATACAGAGAACTCCCGAGTGAACACTGGTGTGAAAAAGGGCAAAAAGCCGAGAAGGGAATTTCGGGCTCGGAGAGTCACAAAGAGACAGAAAGCATATATGCGGAATCATCCAATCTCCTGGTTTTCTATGAGAGTTTAATTATATAGGAAGTGTTGCGGAGTCGTTGTTGTCTTTGTGCCTGTGTACAGTTTTTGAACTCGCACTCCTCCCACACGCCTATTTATTTTCTTTTTAATCTTTTAATAAATACAAGGCGACTTCACTGTGCCGTGGGTCTTTAATTTCACATAAATTCAATATAACTCTCATTCATATTTCTAGGTAATAGGCAATTGGATGGTAGGGAAAAGCACAAGAGCGGAATTTCGTCAACTTGTATAATTATGGTCTCTTCATTTTAATGAAACCCCAAATTCCAACTTGACAAATACAAGTCGGAGCGGTGAAAAGGGTAAATAAAAGGAAAATTTAACTCGTTCAGCCTCACACGTCCCTAATTCCCAATAATATTAGAGACAATTCCTCCATGGGAGCGACGCGGGAGTCTTCGTGCTGCTCAACATCAAAATGCCCTAATTCATCATCCACTCACTGTCACTTTGCCTTCCTAATCCTACATTTATATTTCCAATATTTCATGCTAGGGAATTAAGTTGATGGGTTTGCTGCCGATGTGGCTTTTACCACATTCATACTCATTGACTTTTAATTTAAATATGCTCACATTACTCAAAATGAACACTATGAGCTGACTATGAGCATTCCAATATCCTACTTTACCATATATATTTAATATCAGTCCTCAGTGAATATCAACGATGACTTTCGATTTACCTATTACTTTATCCAGTTCCCTTTGTATTTATATTAAAAAATTCGAATAATCCTATTAATTGTAATATACCTATTTTATAGTTACAAACTACAGATATTATTATATACAGTCACAAGCTATTCACTAGTTAAAACTAACAAGATTGTCAAAACCAAGTTAAAAGCATATGCATAAACACATTTCTGTGCGATAAAATGAGACTCGTTTGGGCATTTTGAACATCCGGCATTTTAAAAATTTAAAGACACATCCGTTCGTTAAAGAAGAAAAGAGTCAAAGGTGAAGGCATGTGTATGTGAATGAGTGTGAGACGAAAAAGTCAACATTGACGAGTGATAAAAATGTGATAAAAGTGTGAACAACTCGGTTGACCTTTTCCAATTACAAGAACAAATTTCCTCTCATCCGATTTCAATGGTAATTCCCTTATAGGGCAAATTGCCTGACAGATTTCCTCGTGAGAGGAAAGAGTGAAAAAAGTATGAAACATATTCACGGTCGTAAGTTAATTGAGAGGGACCGGAAGATGGTTGGGGTGATAGGACGAAGGGATGAAGGAGGACACTCAATCGACTCCTAACAACTTTACGAGGGGGAGAAAAGATCATCCAGAGGGGATGATGGTAACGATATTCTTAGGGTTGGCAAGGGTAAACGAGGACTGACAGTTTGAATCATATTGAAAATTGGAACTCTATTAGCCTCAATTCTCCCCCGACACCAAGTGTCCAAAGCTCCAAAAGAAGAAACGTCGCCTTGTAGGGAAAATTAAATTTGCATTCACACATCAAACGTCGGTGGATTTCTTTTAATAAAATGAACTCTGGTTTTGACTAACTTGATTTAACCTGTTTTAAATTCTTTTGTTTCCTCTAACAAGCTGGCGAGTTGTTTTAATAAATACACAAGCAAGATATAAATACATAAACAAGATTCTTCTTCTTTTTAAGTAAAATGAATAAATTTTGGAAAAATCCATTTTTAATTAAAAGTTCCCTTTATGATAATTCTGATGATGAAAATGAGACAAGGGGGAATGAAAATTGAAAAGGAGTGAGTGAATAAAAATAGTTGGCTGACCTTTATCCTGTGCGTGTTGGAAATCAATATTTTCTCCCCTGCGGTCCTATCGTGGATCTCCAACACACAAAGTTCATATTACACCCAACAAGAACTCCTACTTTGGAAAAGAATCTGGAATGAATCCGGTTTATGGAAAATGAACTGTCACTTGTAATTACACCGAATTCTACCCGAGTCTCTCTGAATTTATCAGTAAATAAGAAAATTCGAAGGTTTTGCAACTGATTTCTCAAGGAGTCACTAACTCCAACTTTCACTTTTGGTCATATGAGTGAAAAGATTGATAGCAGTAGCGGCTAATTGGAAGTCCAAGTGAAAGAAAGTAAAAGCCGAATTGTTTACACACGGGTCTCTCACTCACTCCTATCCGAATTCCGAAGAGTGAGTTGGGTTCAGTGTTGGTTTGGTTGGTGAAGGTGGGAGCGGCGAATCCTCGTGGGTTTTCCGTTCCCTCGTCGGAGCCACACTGAAGAACCCTTGTGAGATCTTGAAAGGGAATGCGGCGGGGTGTCGGGGCCACTCTGCGCCTGTACAACACCCGAACAACCTTTCGATCCAACACTCCAAAAACTCCGCTAAAGATGATGACGAACTTCCCTCAATAATTCCTTTCATCTCCTTCTCACTTTCATTCAACATTTCTCTCATTATCCAAACTTGGAGTCTTTTTTTATCTCACTTCATTGTTCATTGTTTTCCTCCTTTTTTAGTCAAAATAATAAGATTGCTATGGCTGGTTCTGAAATAGCTTTGTTGTGACTGGTGTAAGGGTGTCATTTTTATTGAGAAATTAGGTAATTTAAAATAATTGATTATTTTTTTATGATCTTGCAAGAAGTGTGAATTTTGTTAAAATAAATTATAGGAATAATGGCATTTATTTTATAAGTTCAAAGCAATATAATTTGGAACAGTATCATTATTTTTTGATTCAATTTTTTGAAAAAAGAGAAAAATACGCATCAAAGAATTTCTAAAGCATTGCACAATATTGTATAAATGTTTATATTGTATATTAATATTTTAATGTAAAAATGATATTTTTATAATCTTAAATTGAATTAAAACTTAATTTAAATAAATTATTATTAGATTTAAATATTCGATTTAGATTTTCGAATAAAGTCCCTAGATAAGCGTTTCTTTTCTAATAGTGTTAAAAAGTGTCTAGCGCCTAAGGAATTTCGAACTTTTAAAGTATTGTGCATGGAAACCAAGTGTTTATAAAATATTTAACAAATGGCCAAATTAAAAAATTCAATGAGTGAAATCTAAAGAATGTACAATTTCAAATCCTTTCCCGCCAAAAAGGTGGTTAATTGCAGTTAATTAATTAACCAAAAATTTAATTTCTAAACCCTCCCGTCATTTTCGTCACGGATCTTTTAGACATGAATTGAAATGCGCCACTCTTGTATTTTTTGACATAGGTCAGCTGATTACAGACAAACGTCGATTTTTTTTATCAAGGTGGATTATACACCGGAAGTCTAAGCTTGCTTATAGACTTTGAATCTTGCAAGTTTACACTCCTTGCAATTTTGTACTGTGTCTATCATGTTTTTACTTATTTGCATTTGGTATTTAGCATTATCAAAAAGTTTTATTTATCATTTTATATATTGGAACTTTGATTTGCTAAAATTTCATATCGCTTTAAAAAGTAAATAAAATAATTTATTATTTTTGGTAAATTACATTTCTCCGAAGTTCTTACAATGACGCAAAGAAGATTTATGATAATAAACAAAAATGGGGTTGAATAACAAAATGTACTAACGTTGCCGCAGATTAAAATGTAAAATGATAGATATTTCTCCTATATGTCGCTTGTTCTTGTATATTATCAAATTAGAAACCAAGTAACATGTTAGAGATAATCTATAATTTTAATCTGTGATTGGAATAGTAGGTATGTATTTCCTTCCTTTCAACTTTTAATTCTCAATGAAGTGCATTTCGTTGCATTGCATGGATTTCTCCAGTAGAGTTAATTTAAAGAACTCATTATTCTATATTTTTTATTAACAAGAATTGAATACTTTACTAAAAACATTTCTATGCGGACATTTACTTTTAAATAGTTAATAATAAGGATAGAATAAGAAAAGTAACATTTAGGGGCTATTTAAGAAAAAGTTAGGGCTCTTTGCTCATTTCTTGGGGCGAATTACGAAAATTCAACTGATCCATTATTTTAAACCCAAATTAGCGTATTTGAGTTAAATGTTTATTATTCGCTTACAAGTGAGAATAAACGAGAATTTAAATTCATGTTTGAGTTTTGCATGATATAATTTATTACTAATCTTTATTAATCACGTAGTTTGAATAATTTAACTTATAATTTTTGATTTTTATATAGTCGAATGAAAGTAATGGAATTCAATCTCTTTTCGTAATACACTGTATTTGCTTTTTACTAATCTCCTATATGCTTTTGAAAATGTCGGAAATGAATATAATTACTAAATAGGAAATGAACGTACAGTTAATTTCCTAATCAATCTTCCTTCCTTCTGCAATGATTGCCGAGCTTGGCTCTCCAGAGGGAATAGCTAGATGAGTAGGTAAAAGCATATGATGAATATAATGGAACACTGGGAGGTGTGCGGGATCGAATAATAAGAGATGACGGGGATTCAGTGATGCTGAAACGCTTCTTCTCTTACAAAGAACATTCGATCGCATCTTTGACAGCCGCCAAATTCTCTGAGGAACGTGGGATGTCACTGACGGCTGTCAACCTCAGCTCTTCCTTCATCAAATAACAGAAGGAAAATACAATTTTGAAAAATAGATCAAATTAAACGATATTTTTAACTCATTCATCTTGCATGTAGATGAAGGCACCATTTGCAATGCAATACTTGTACTGGAATTACTGGATCAGAAAACTCATTAAACAATTATAAAATATGAATATTTTATATTTATTTTATTAGGGTATTTTTTATAAATTCTCTTAATCCTCTGAAATTGATTTAAAATCTTTTTTATGAACTTGAACTATTTTGCTTGATTGATCAAGCCACAAAGAAACAGTTAGTAAAATATGTCTTGTCTTGGCATATTCAAGTGAAGTCAACCAGAACTGACAATTGAGGTTAATACTTGAATGTGAAAACCTTGAGCCTTTAAATTTTGCAATGTGTGCTTTGTATCATGCATCAGTGGGAACATGAGAACAATGAAGTTTTTAGTCAACTGGACTTTTGACGAACTTATCATTGAGATGATACATTCTTAGCCTTTTACT
>VJMY01000129.1:0-141327 GCA_009869795.1 Neelides sp. FZ-2019
AATATGAATTGATAATTAAGTATTAAAGTACTTCAATGTTAAATTAATTACTGGTTGGAAATGAAAATAAAACTTGAGCCTTTCAACTCCTGCTATATCAAAATTATTTAACAAAACATCTTTTAATCATTTTAAAAACATACCTTATAATTTATAAGTACTATAATAAACTTGTATTTTTAGGTAATTAAATTAAATATTTAACATGTGAGTTAAAACTATTATAAGAAATGCGTAAACATTTAGAAGTTAATAATAGTATGTATATGAATAATTTTTTAGATAAAGAAAATAATGGTTTCATGTTAGCAATAAAATTATTATATTTTAGTAGTTTAATTAGGTATATACTTTAATATAAAATACACCTAACTTATGTCAAAGTTTTAAAATTTCAACAATTATTAGTCTTAATTATTACAAAAATTATATTAATTATTATTATTTTATATTTATTTGTAATAGAAATTAAAATGAACTTTTAATCGTGTTCTAATAAATATTAGGTCTCAAAACAAAAAATACACAATACAAAAAATGTAAATGAAACCAATTGAAACTTAAGTTTTAACTCTAAATGGAAAAAGTAATCATATATTTTAAAATCAAATGATTTACATTTTACTTAACGTAATATATATATTAATTAGCATTAAAAAGTACAGTACCTTTGGAAGATATGAATAGATAATCTTTAAATTAATTATAAATAATCTAGGGTACTGATTCAATTGCTGTTTTTTCTAGTTCAAGAGGGTTTTCTAAAATAAATTGAGACTCATTATCGGGATTTTCCATTTCCACATTATTTGTGCTTGTCTCTTCCGTTTCAGTTGGAAACGGAGTTGTCTTTTGTATGTTTCCAGAATCCCCATTTTGAGAATCCTTTTGAGTTGATGCACGGGGCTCCATAAGCTTCAGTAAATCTGAATATAAGTTGAATAAATAAATGAAAAATATGAGAATTAGGTGCTTCAAGTTTCTTTGATGGATTAAGGTGATCATTATTTCAAACCTGGGAAGATTGGAGGCCCTGAATGAGCGAGTTTAACTCCCATTGCTTTCCTAAGCGCAGCTGTGGAAGCAATTTCCCCTGGATAAACTTTTTTGACGAGTCCAATCAAGTTTTCAATAATTTTATCTGCCATTTGAGTTTCCTCTTCAGTCGGCTGATTTACATAAGGGGGCCCTGGCCTCGATGGCTGACCAAGTCGTGTAAGTTGAGTTTTCTCGAGGTTCCCAATTAACTCTGCCGTCTCTTCAAGTTTTTTGCTGATCCTGCATAAAACACATGACAGTTTGATTCTGAGAAATGATTTTAAAGCAAAAAACATTTTACATATGATGAGAAAATTCAACTTACGAGTCTCTCTCTCTGTACCCATCGAGGAAACTTGTGTCAATTCCTAATTCCTCTAAACTTGATAACGAGGCGAGATCAATAGTTTCTGTTTGAGTAGGAGGAATTACAGGTCGTGAGCTCATAGCCAATTGAACGATGCTTTCGATTTTCTCCAAATATGAATCATCTTCCTCACTCGCCTTCTTCTCAAGTCGAATTTCTTCTTCCATTCTTTTCCTCTCCTCAATCAAATTGACTGTTCGAGAATGTTGACCTCGGGTCAAGGTATCAAGAATTTCATCGACCATTGTCATACTGTAGTCGCATCCTTTAGCAAATTCAATTAAGCTTTCAGCATATTGAACAGCGGTTTCATCTCCATACGTTGAATTCAAAAGTTCAGTTTCTTCGGGAGTCAGAGTTGAAAAAGTTGAATCGTGGTTTGGCGCATATGTGCTGAATGCACCGTAATACAAAGGTTTGACTATAAATAAATTCACTTTGATTAGGAGCAAACCTACAAACCAAATTGTCTTAATATGAGTATTTAAAAAGATATTTTACCTCCACGAAGAACTTTCTTCTCGTCTTTATTTCCTAGCAATTGAGCGCTACCTTGATTAATTTTTCCTGTCAAAGCTCCAAGAGTCAAAGGTTGCTCTTTACTCCCCGGCATAACGCCTGTCGTTGGAACCAATATTGCTAATGAAGTACTTCCATCCTTCTGAAGTCTTAAAAATCCCATCTAGAAAAATATATATTCCAAAATTAAATTACCTAAATTGTTTAGTATAATTTATAACATAAATATAAATGAACCAACGTTGCTTTTTGGCTTTCTAGCGGCCAAACGGTGAGCGGCTTCTCGAGCAGCCAACCTTGCTTGTTGAAGAACCTCTTGGGAAGTTAACTCTTCAGTAAAAGCTCCACAAAAATCCCTGTAAATAATATCAAATAAACAACTTCAAATGGAATTTTTAGTTAGTTATTATTTAGTAAGTCAGTTTATATAATATTAATCAATATTTATAAATATGTTAATTAATTACGGTGGGTCTTTGGGATGTGGAGGCATATAGTGCTCGTTTTCTTTTGGATCAACTTCCATTTTTAGGGTCTCTTCTTCATTTGAAGTCATCATCATAATATCCTGATCAATAGGATCTGGAAACAAATTGAATCCCAAATTTTCTTCAGTTAAAAGTCGAATCGATGGCATCAAAGGAACGAGTGGTCTGATCTTCTCCTCTGTCAAACTTTTAACTCCAGTTTGTAAAAGCTTTTTTGCAGCCTATAATTTTACAATTAGTAATTATTATATTACCTACTCGCATTGAAAAAAGAAATATTTAACCAAACAATAAACAAAAATGCTGACATTGTATAAAATATAAATATATAAGAACTATAAAATTTATTTAATTTTTATATAAACCTTGTAATAAATTGTTTCTGCATGATTATAAGTCATTGCATTTTCACACATTAAAATGAAATCAGCTTTGAATTCCTCCAAACTTGCGTATTCACATTCGTCAACTTTTGTCCTCATTGTACTGAAATCCATTGGCTTAAAAATGATGGAAGAATATCCTGGTGCTATTTTGTCCGTAACAGGCCAAGCAAAAAAGTTTTGCGGATCTTTCTTCTCCAAACTCTGTTCAAAAGTCAAATGAAGTTATAGATCAAGATCTATACAAACCGTGAAAAATAAACTTATCTTTACTTTTAACAAATAATCAAGTAGCTTCTGAAGAGGTTTGTCATTTTTCTTCACACAGGCTCTTTGTTCCCTTCCAGTTTCTTCTGAAGTTGGTGCTTCTTCAATGTTCATTGGTTCTACTACGGGTACTTCAGGAGGAACAGGAGCAGGAGCTACGGAAGCAGAAGCAGCAACAGCAGGTGGAAATGGTATTAAAATAGGTTTAGTAATTAAAGGTGTTGGAGGCATCAGCTCAACTTCCATCCTCTCATCTTTTGTTTTCTTTTTCTTCTCCTAATAAAAATATAGGTACTTATGATGGGAAGCTTGAATTTAAAATATTTGGCTTTTATATAATTTTATAAAAATCATTTTACTTTATGTTTATGTTTTTTGCTCTTTTTCTTTTTATCCTTTTTCTTGGATTTTTTATGAGAATGTTGAGAGTCGTCATCAAAAGGAATATTTCGGTTTACATTAAGTGACAAAGGAGGACCAGGAGAATCAGAATGTTCAGGGGTCGAAGAACCTCCAACTTTCAGAATTAACTTTAGTCTTTGTGATGATTTGTCTAATAGTGATCCATAGGGTTTTTCTAAATTGAAAGGAAACAACAGTATCAAATTCAATTCACAAGGTTGGATTATAATTTTCAAATTAATAAAATATAACGACAGTATATTAATTGATGGCTATTCAGGACTTCTTATATGTCAAACGTTTTAGCTATAAAGCTAATAATTTTAAATTATAAAGCTTACCTTCATATTTTTCACGATCTTTATCCTTTTTGTGCTTTTTATGCTTTTTGGTTCCTTCTCCGGAAAACATGACTATCTAATAACAGTTATACTGTCAAAAACGTAAGAGGTTTTAACAAATCTAATTGTTAACTTATCTTCTAACTTTAATTAATTATAAAATGCCGATTCTGAGGATGAGGAACCGTATAAAATCCAAAACTGCAGCTGGCTATGAACATAGCTTCCTAAGGTGCGACAAATTGTCACACTAAAATCGCTCGGGGAATCATGCTACATTATTATACATTAGATCACAATCCATTCGGATTTGTGCTCTCTGAATCCGAACTCATGAACAATCCCTTCATGCATGTGTTCATCCTAGTAAAAATATTTCTTCTATTTATAATTTAACTTATCTTTACTCTCCAATTACTAATAAATAATGACAGCGTGAAATGCGAAAGTATATCACATTTTGACCGCAATGATTGATGCATAAAATTATGGAATTTAGTAATGAAATAGACACATTTACTCCATTTTATTAATTTTTATAATATCCAAATAAAAAAGCAGGCTGGAGTTCAAGAAGTATCTGGCATCTCACCACCCGGAATCAACTAAAAAGGGAAATCGTTTTAATTTTTAGTTCTTTCGCAATCCGCACTAAAACAAAACGGCAAATTAAAAATTGGATCATACCATTGCAATGTTATTCCCATTCAAGAGGATTTGTTCCAATCTCGTGACTCGACGACCCTCTGATGTGGTTTCATATTCGGTAACATCCTCTAGGACCATGTTTACATAATCATCGAAGCCGAGTAAAGTCCCCACGAGTTCCTTGTCATTTTTCATTATGATATGAATTCTCGACCCGATAGCTTTGTCGACGAGTTCTAAATCATAATTTCAAATTGCAATTACACCAGGGAATAATCATGATGACTATGAATGTAAAATTCGTAGTTTAATTATAATTAAAAGACAAATTACCGAGCGGCAAAAGAGTTGACGGGTTTAACGTGGTTGCGGAGGACGCCATCTTTGACAGAAATACCTTTTGTTTTCCCTCTACTTCTAGACTGCATGTCTTGTGTATAGACATGTAGCAAAAATAACTAGGGCTAGGATAGGACACATACCTGTGCAATTTGAACTTAATTCAACTATAGCAGGTTATTTCAATATTTCATTATTTTGCACTAAAGCATATTCAGGAGCTCTTTTAAAGATAATTAACAACTAGATCTTTATCGTTTTAAGGTTCATATTCTAATATAGAAAAGCAATTACGGCAATTAATTATTTATTTGTATAATTTGGATTGAACAAAGTGCATTATTCATTTGCATTCGTTTTATATAATGGCATTAATTATAATTAAGTGTATTGATAACTGTTACAACTTTATAGTTAATTTTTTGTCATATTTATATTTGTGAACATTTTGTGAGTATAAGCAAAAACAATGTTGGATTTTTGGAAGGAGTGAACATTGTGGAAAGTCGCAGGCGTGGCGAGGATTATAAAAGTCAGATGAAAGAAGAAAGTGGTGAAGGAGAGTCGAGGAACTTTTTATCTGCTGAATGAATCTCACTATTTATTGATTCATCTTATTGGAGGTGAATGAAAGCAGAAGGCCGGAGGAAGAAGGATGGACGGGCCGAGGGCTGAAGATGTCTTGGCCTTACTTCAAGAGCGTTTGGCCATCGTGTATGGTGGTCGAGACAAGAGAGGCGGCCCGCTACTTCTCCTTCCTGGACAAACCGCTGCAAGAAGAGACAGAGCTCAGCCTGATGACTTGCGACGGCTTTTCGACTACCTCTTCTCGATTCCCAGGTAAGATCAATTTTAAAATATATCATTTGATCTCATACTATTTAATTTAATGCATTTTTATTTATTCAGCGAGGAAACGAGAGAAAGAGGATTTTCCGTGGTTATCGACATGAGAGGAGGAACGTGGTCAAGTGTCAAACCAATTTTGAAGATTCTTAATGACCACTTCTCTTCTTTTGTCTTCATCGTTTACATCATTAAGCCGGAAAATTTTTGGCAGAAGCATCGAACAACCATCGGGAGTCATAAGTACAAGTTTGAGGTAAGACGATTTTTTGCCAAGATTGTAATTTTTATTTCGTTTACTTTATTTAAAAAAATCTTGTTCGAATTCGAAGGAAACGTTTTCACAAAAGTAGAGGGTAGAAGGTTAATAAATATTGATCACAATTATACCGATTATACTTTGATTACTTACCTACTGTGGCTTACAAAGATCTCCGCCTGACCTTTTTTATTTTCATGGGAATGTGGGATCGCTAAAGTGTTAACTGTTAAATAATATTTGATCAAATTATACTTTTCTTCATAAAAATTATATTCGTGATTATAAATATTTTGCTAATAATTCCAAGGTACCATGAAAATAAAAAAGGTAAGGCGGAGATATTTGTAAGCTACAGTAATTGTATGAAAAGGGAAAGTCATATTTTCTTATATAGGAAAAAATCATATTTGAATCGATTTGCTATTTTTCGTGCGTGCAATTGTGCAATAAGATTCATATGCGAAGTTTTCGTTTTGTGCAATGCAGCAGTGATATAAAAGACTATAATAGGTTCCACACACTCTGAGCCATATTTAACTTTCAAATATACACGAAATATGGTTCAGAGTGTGTGAAACCTATTATAGAAGCAAATTGAACCCTTTTAGTATCGAGACTACTCAATTTTCAATTCATACTATGCTTTTTTAAAATTAGTTTTAAATTCTTAACTACTAAATATTCTTAATTTTTCTAAAACAAGAAACAACTTTGTTGATAATTAGTAATTATAAAAAGTATAAATAGGCGAACACACAAATAATTAAATATTTAACAAGAGTTTCATGTTCCATTTAGACGTCCATGGTAGGGGTGGATATCCTTCTCAAATCGATTGAATCCTCTCAGCTAACCGCTGAATTTGACGGAATCTTCCATTATGACCATAAGCAATGGATTGAATCGAGAATCGTAAGTTTCTTCATCTCTTTTCTCAGAATGAAAAAAGAAGTGTTTTACGAAATTGAAACGGATATGGAAATGTGAAGTAAATTAGAGAGTGAATGACATTTCTTTTTATAGGCATTAGAGAATTTTTTGTGGGTGGCTGGTGATTTGCTCGACCGGCTGGATGACTGGCGCGAGGACATTACTCGAAATGACTTTGCTGAGGATGTCAGCGGCGTCAAATTGGCTATCGACTTACATGATGAAATGAAGGAAAAAATCTTGAGAGCTCCCTTTGAAGACATCGATGCCATGGGGCAGGAATTGCTCAAAAGGTAAGATCAACTTGTGCCTATTTTAAACAACTTTGTTTTTTTCATTTCGAGGGAAAATTTTTAGAATATTCTAAATTATTAGGAGAATAGGACATGTTCAGATGTTAGCATATCATTTGAGTTTCATATGAGGACTTAAAGTAAACGACTTGGTTAATGCTAGTTTAATTGCATTATAAGTTATAAGCAATAAACTTTAAATTATTACTAAAAGCTAATAAAATAATGAATTTGGAATATGGTGTAATTATCTTTAATTAATGCGATTAGTTAGGAGTTAGGACCAATTGAAACTTTTACCGTTTTATTTCTTAAATTGGCTGGTTAATAAACCCTTGTTTTCATTTCCACCACCGATTAATAACAAGGTTATAATGCCAGAACTAAATTCCTCCAGAGATCTTAATCTCTAAACTTTTTCTCGTGAGAACTAAACGAGTTTGAAGTTTGAAAAATTGCATAATGACACCTCACTATTAAATTTACTCATACGGAAATTGAGGGTTGGTGAGATAATGAAAGAAAGTGAACGTGTCGTTATTTAACACTGATTTAATCATTTTTTCCCTTAAAACTTCAAAAAGTTATTCCAGATTACATACACTTTTTTTTTACAAAAATGTCATCTTGTAGAATTGAGAACGACTGAGTCGTTAGGCGTCGATGTCGTTATTCCTTGCAATTGGTGCGCAACGGGAATTCATCCTCAAGCTCAAGCAATCGCTTTAAGTGAACTAATTATATATTCCTCGACATGTTTCCTAATTAAGGCTACGATTCAAGCTTATGGTATAGTGAGTCTCCTTCCATTCGCACAATGCGAGTGAATGAGAGTGGTCCTTTTTGAGCTAAGATTTTGTCTTAAATTGTTGATGTGAATTAAGATTAATATGACACTTTCCATTAGACATTCTTTAATACATTACATACATACATTTTCTCTTTAGCTGTTCATTCCTTTTAATCTCATCTCATTAACTTCGTATGAGAGTAGTTACATTTGTATTTAAAATGCTCTCTGACGTCTAAAACTACATGAGCAGTGATTAGCTAGTTAATTGAGCCAATGGATCTTTATTCATATTAAACAAAATTACAAATTGCTTTCAAGCCTGTAATTGCGGTAAATGAACAATGTTGTTTCAATTTGCAATGAAGTAATCACCTTGTTTTTGTCTTTTAAGATTAAGCTTTGATTCGGCTGCGAATGGAGGATCGGGTTATGATTCCGGTTATTCTGGCCGTAGCAGCTCATCGAGCTCAGTTGTCTCTAATCCTGATATGCAAGTAAGAAAAAATATTATAATAAATGCATTTTATTATTTATTTACAATTGAATAACCCCGTAAAAATAATTGCTAAATTTTTATATCATATAACTTGAAATAATGAATAACGATAAAATGTATGCAATTGTAAATGTTTATTTATCAAATCGTTATTTTTATTTGCAGGCTAATATACCGACAATAATGCAAATGTCCGAACAAATCCACGGTGCTAAAGATCAACTAATGCAACTGTGGCATACAAAAAAATTAAAGTTGGACCAATGTTTCCAGCTCAGGCACTTTGAACAAGACTGCAAAAAAGTTAGTTACCCATTCTTCTATGTTAAGCCTCTTTTTAATTTTGATATTTTAAATGATTTTTAATTTATTTTCAGATGCTTGATTGGATACGACATAGCCATGAAGCGTTTTTGTCCACTTATGTAGAAATTGGTCAGTCGTACCAAGTGGCTAAAAGACTTAAATCTGACCATGAACAATTTACAGTTAATCTAATGGTAATTTGTTTATTTATATTAAAATGAATTTCTAATTCAAATATTCTACGCCTTATCGTTATTATTAATTTCATTAAATTAATTTTAATAGAATGGATGCGTGAGCATCAATCGAATACTTGCCATGGCCGCTCATATGGTGGAAACGAATCATTACGCTGCTCAGCATATAAGAAATTTAGGGGGAAGAATCAATCAAGCATGGAAAGAATTAACATGTGCTCTCGATGAAAGAAATACCCTTTTGGTCCTGTCTGTTTCTTTTCATCAAAAGGCCGAACAGGCACGTTTTTTTAAATTAACAATACATGTATAACATTGTTCAAACCCAAAATGGCAAAGGCTGAATCTAATTAACCTTTTTATTATCAATTTAGTACGCGGAGAAAATTGTAAACTGGAGTCAAGCTTGTGATAATATGGGCATTCCTACTGAAGCTGCTGTTCTTGAAAACTGCATTCATCAGCATCAAACAATTTATGAATCAATGTGTCAGGCTTACACCGAAGTGAGTTTCCTCTTTCATCTTCATTACCATTAATTTGTGAAAGTGGGCTAATTTGATAGCTTAGCTTATTTCACGTTTGAATTATTACCGTACTTTATATTATAAGTTTCAAATTCCTTTTCCTCTCATCGTTTCTTGAGTTTCATCGTGTGATATGTTGGGTACTCTTTTGCTACAGTTGCCATCCATTTCTACCTTAATGCCAAACTTTGACGCTGCGGAGCTCTATCTCTCTAAAGTTTGAAGCTTCCTAATTAACAATTCATTCTCATTAGACCAGATTAATAACTTTCTAATGTGCTTCAGGTGTTAAAAGGAACATTTTTGCTAGCATTGTTATTTTTCAGGTTCACAGTACGAGTAAGAAGCTGTTATATCAACTTGATCATTTGGTCCATGTGTGCAATCAACCAGGAATGGAAATTTCGATACACAAAAATGTAATTAAAAAACATTTTTTCATGTCTTTAAACATAAAATAACAGCATATAGCATAGTTATTTTTTGTTGATCACGTTAGTTGATCATTATAATTATCCTATCGAGTCTCAAGATGAGATTTGCATAAATGAAATATAAATTCCAATATTTTTCATATATCCTATATGAAATAGCATTTAAAATGCAAAATAAAGTTGCATTTTACATGTTATTAATTAAATTAACATTATCCAAAGATCTTACAATTAGAAGAGAGCCAATTTATTAGATACTGTAGGGTCAATCTTTATCTTTTACTTCATTCAATCATGCATTTTAAGAAGAATATTAAGTTTTCTAACATGGGAATTTTTGTCTTTGTACAGAGGTTAGAGATTAATATTAAATTATTGAGTTAGACATCCTTATAAAAGAATTATTTTCATTAGCATTTTTACTTTAATGTTTTATATTTAATTATTTCAAATGCAATCTTATACAATAAGTATGCATCCTTCCTTATAGTAAATTTTCTATATTCATTGGATAGGGCAAGGCTGCTTTAACATAGCCGTGCTGTTCAAGCTAGAGACTTCATACAGTCCCGTGTGGTCTAGTGGCTAGGATACCTGGCTCTCACCCAGGAGGCCCGGGTTCGATTCCCGGCACGGGAATACTTTTTTTACCAGTTTTTCGGATACTTTTATGACACTTAGTTAAGTTTTAACTATATTAAAGGTTTATAATGCAATTATCTTAATTTATCATGAAATTTTAATACATTCTAGTCTTTGTTTATACATAGTTTAGACTCTAAACTATATTTATTAATATCCCTTTTTAAGTTATGTCGGTATAAGGCGATATCCCTTCTCATCAGACCTCCTCTGTTAAATATTGAAGCGTATTCGTATGTGTAAATCATTCAATTTTAAAGTGAAATTAATTATTTACATCAAAAAATAATACATCTCGACTTTAAACAACATCATTTAATTGCCTATTTAGGAAATAGGACGATTATCTCGAAGTGCAGATCCAGCAGCGGATTACTCCTCAGGCGCCAAACATGTCCTTGATGTAATTCACGAAATTTTAGCTCGACATAGAACACTGGAACAGAAATGGACATCTAAGAAAGTGAAATTACATCAGAGGCTCGCACTTAAACTTTTCAAAGAAGATGTGAAGCAGGTTTGTAGAATTATAAAAAAGCAAAATACCAAGAACTTTTATAACATAATAAATAATATATTTCTTAACATTAGTTCAAAAACATGATAAGCATTGATTCTTGTGATTAGCTTCTTAAAATATTATGACTAAAGATATACATAGCTCGAATGAGCCATTAGATTTATAATTTATATCACTGGTTTTTACTAATTTTGTCTACATTTAATTTTTAGGTACTGGACTGGCTTGAAAAGCACGGAGAACAATTTTTAGTTAAAAGCATAGGAGTCGGTCGGAATCTTCAAAAAGCGTATGCTTGTCAAAAGAGCCAAGACAATTTTGAAAAAGTTGTTCAAGTAAGCATTAATTTTATGTTTTGCCCAACCAAGAGTCATAATTAGTAACAAATGGATCATAAATCTGAGGCTATCATACTTTCAAAGATTAAATGATTTCTTTGACACGAAACGCGAAATTAACTTATCCCTTAGTTTGCATTTCAATGACTTTTCGCATCATTTGGAGTAAGAGACTTTTAAAAGTAATAGGTTGCTTACCTTATTATAGATATGGTTAGGTAGTTCTATTCAAAGTAAGGACGTCAGTTCGAGACAGATAATATTGTAGGTATCGTAATAAACAAGATAAAAATGAGGGAGACTCTGAAGGGGTGAATTTTAAAGCTCAAGGAATTGATTCAGAACGATCTCATCCGTGAAGACTGTCTCGTTAGGGAAACTGAGGGGGTTGATGCGTCAACAGAGTCATATAAAATTGAGGGTTGTTTGACGGATAAGGGAGGAGAGGGGGAAGTTAGAAGTAAATATTGAATCCGTTGAGTTTGGTTAGTTGTTCTTCTTCGTTCCTCGTGAGAAGAGGAGTTAACCAGCCGTGCTGTCGATTGATTCACTTTTCATTCACATCTTCCAAGTCAAAAGTGATTTTTTAGGGTTCCGAATATTATTCCCCTTTTCATGAGACTTCCCATTCCTTGTGAAGTGTCCAAGACCGGTGAGGTTTGATGTAAATCGTGAAAAGAATTTATAATTAACTCGATTCTCAATTCACCTACATCAGTCATCATATTAGTCAACGTTCGTTTCCTTTTGTTCGCGTTGCATCCTATTATTTTATGGTCCACTTTTTCATCATCCCTTTGATTCTCCGTTCCTAAGTAAGATTAGCTTTTTTCTATTCATAGAAAAGTTCATTCATTGAATGGAAAATACTTAATTGTTGGTATACTTTACAAAGCTAAGGAGGGAGAAGCCATTATATTATAAAAGAGAATTAGATAATACAAATTTTATTCGACAATGTAATTTAAGCTCATAATTAAAAGGAGTGACATTATAATTAATTTTCGGCTTCATCATTTAATGCTTTTATAAGACATTTTTCATTTACATTTAATGAATTGTCTTTTAGATATCTAATTCTTTATTCTTAATAAATGTGGACGTTGGTTTTAGGTGCATTTAGTAGTTGAGATATCTAAACCTTCAATAGTCAGTGAGATTTTTTATTTATATTTATGACATTATTCTTGTAGAACACGTATACGAACACGGATAAATTGCTGATAGCCGCCGAGGAACTTGCTCGTACCGGTGAATGCAACGCTGAAGAGATATACGCCGTAGCTCATGAGCTTGACTCTGTCGTTCGGAGCTTTGCGACTCGTGTTCAAAAACGCAGAGTTTTACTAGATTCCGGAGTCAGGTTCTACACGGAAGAAAAACAAGTAAGAAAATGTCACTTTTATTTATTCACGCTCATTCGAGACATCATCATTCTGTTCATTTCTTAACTGTTTCAAATCTTGGAAAGAGACAGACAGAGGTTTCTTCCCTCATTGGGAACTTTGTGCAATTCCACAATCTCATTTTTGAAACCCCATGGATCTCCATTACCCCGTTAGAGTAATATCCAATTGTTTAACTTTAAATGGCTCAAAAGAGTTTATCTAACGAGGGATTAAATTTATGATACTTTCTTTCATTTAGTATCACTTATATGTCTTTTATATTCAGTCGGCTGTCTTAACCATTTAATGTGGTTTATTAACGTGTCGAGAAATGTCGAAGTTGGTGATTGAAATGCATGGATGATTGGCACTCTATCGCCTGAATCTCGCAAATTGCAATTAAATTGACAATCGTTTAGGAATAATATTCATCATTTTTTCTCACAGTTCGAAAAGGTCTATATTAGCAATGTTAAACTTTAATTCGCGCTTCATCCCCGTGAGGGTGAACGAGGAGCGAAGAGAATTGAGAACTTAAAAATAGCTATGGGAATTCTTTCTGGAAAGCATTGGGATTCGAAAGTAAAATTTATAATTTGATGCAATTTATTTTTATGAGGGATTTTAAACACGCGGCCACCTCTCTCATTTTTTACTATTCATGAATGAGTTTAAAAGGAGAGGAAAAAAGTGATAAATAACGACACCAGCTATACGCGATTTTTTCACGCGAGGAAATGAGGAATTATATGCAGAAGAGAGACAGAGGTGCTGGGAAGTTGGAAATCTTGAGCTTATCGTAACTGGAGAAGCTCAAGTTAAAGGAAAATTCTAACTCGATGCCGTATAGTCTCTTTGGAGTGGAACTGAAAGCGGTGACAGGTTCCCCATTTTTTCATTATTTTTATCACTCCTCCTTTCATCTCATTATTCCGAATGTCCGACTCGTCCTCTTCTTCTCCCATTAAAGGATCGCACGGATTTCGTTGAATTCAAATAAGAAATTATAAAAGGGAAAAAAGGAATGAGATATGCCATTCCGTTTTTCAGTTGTAATCTCAGAAGGAACTCTGGAGTCTACCTTTGTCCCGTGTTCTATCTCACCCCATCAAGTTCTTTTCCTTGAGGGCCCCCTTTGATTTTTGCCGTTTTCATTTGACTCTGACTCCTTTTTTGTTTCAAGGAGGTGCTTCCTTCCTCTTTATTTATGAGAATTTTTTTCTCATATTCTCAGTCGACAAGCTCATTTTGACACCCTTGAAACGTGCATAGTAGAATCCCATGGGGTTTGAAGAAGGGCCGTGGAGAAGATGAACCGTGAAAAGTCCATTAGGGAGGATGGAGAGGAAGAAGTGTCATTTGGTGGAGAAGAGGGAGACCAAAGCAATGCACTTTTTTGAGTTCCTTACTCAATTCACATCTTTATTGCCCTTCCATTTATCCAAGACTCGAGCGTACTTTGTTATAATCGTCGGTTTGGGAGTGTGAATAGGGATAACTGCTCTCAGTTTTCCCCCTCCTTTTGAAAACCACTATTTTTCAATTGTTGAGAAGTGTGTGGGCGGCTGGTTAGTGGAAGAATTAAAAAAGGTGAACAGTTCCTCATTATTTTACCTCATTTGTTCCATTGAACAGGTTTGCCTTTGACTTCTTAAATACTTGCTAACCATTTAAATGATCTATTCAATTTAATCTTTTCATACTTTTAAGACTCTGAAGATTGAAATGGTAAAAAGTTGATTTTAAGATTCATTCGTGGAATTGGGAAGGTCAATATTTTGTTTTTATTCTATTATGGGTAAATATAGGGATGTATGCCAAAATATTATCTAAGCTCTAGGTTAGGTACTTATCTTTAATATTGTGATCTTTGGCGTCGGTCTTTGATATGGAGGTGTAGCCGGTGGAGCTCTAATGCAAGAATCACGACTCTCGTGGTCCTTGTACATAAATAAACTTTTCAAGTATCCTCTCAAAATGAACATTATAACTTGTTCATCACTGCTCATCAGATCCATGTATTGTTGTAGTGAAAGAGTGTACGATGATGGTGGAATAATCACAATTCCCTTCAGATGTTTCAATGTAGAACGAAAAAGGGAATTGGTGACTGGCCTTCAGCATTTCCAAGCTTGGCACTATTATACCACTTTAATGGGGGATATTTCTTACCGTTCATTTATAAAGTTTCTCTCCCTCGACGAGCCTCCCAGAGGCTTTCTTGTCTTCTCTTCCAAACCATTCGATTTATCTTTTCTCCATCATTATTAACACTCACAAGTCCCCATTTGCCCTACGATTTACCCGTATAAGGGAATCTTGAGCTTTTGTTGGGGCCGAAGTGGCTTTTTTTCAATCTTCTCCTTCATGAGAATGGATGGAGGATTTCCATAATTAATTACGAGTTGAACTCTAAGAGGGTTTTAAGCTAAAAATTAAGATTCTATAAATGGTCGTAATTGGGCAAAGTGAGTTTCGTGTGTAAATTCGATTCGAATCTTGTTCGACTCGCTTCTTTCTTCCTATTAAGATTTAATTCCCATGAAATTGAACCGGAAAATTGATGGTGATGAGAATTTCAAGGTTTACAATAATGGGCCCATTTCGATCTAAATATGACTGGTTTCATTGATATGCAAATCATATTTATGTTTTGGGCACAATCGAATCGCACGATTAATAATATCTAAGAAACCTTTAATATCAATCTCAATTACAATGAAGTGTATAAATGACTATTATCTAAACATATAAAGCTCAATCTATTTGCAAATGAATCAAATTGACGCCAATGAAAGGAAATGATTTTACTTCATTTATACTTCGGAGCCTATTGGTGAATATTAGAGTAATATTTAGGGTAACTCGATGGGAGGCATGAGGAATGTGCGTAAATTTCTTGAGGCCATTTCCCCATCAGCAGAGAAGGAGGAATCCAATGCTCAAGGTATGAAGATAATGGTTCTTTGAGCTGTAACTCATACTCGGTCGACTCCCTTAGAAGTTTTTATGATTAATGTAATATTAAAATAATAATGATTCTGTAAAAGACAAGTGTGGAGAGTTGTAGAAGGGGAAGAGGAGCTCGTTACCCCAATCTTTACAACACTTCTGCCTTGGATCATTAGTGAGGGAAGTAGGGAGAGAAGACAAAGTAATCATCAAACTTCTATTCTAGACCACTGGATTATATTTTCCTATTGATTTCACGTACAAGGGGCTTCAAAATGTCCATTAAAGTCGCATTTGGATCGAAGTCCATTGTAGTTTAGAAAATCGTATATTGGATTACGGGTGTTAGCACAATATCTGCGGGATGTATAATTCATGATGACGGGAGGCATAATGATGGTTGTGGTGTGAGAGATTCGTGTTTTGATCCCAAATATGAGTCCGCAAGCTGTTGAGATGAAACTATAAAGAATCGTTCGAAGAAAGGAACGTTAACATCTTTTTAGCCGAAAAGACAGAAGTCCGCTATTCTATGAGGGTTTATGGTCAAAAGAATGTACTGTGTAGGAAGCTGTGGAAGTTTTTTTCCTACTTCTTTAACTCACATGGTGGACTTTTTTTTACTCCCTTGAGTATTTATTTATTGGGAGAAGGTTCATATACCTAGGCAGTTTCCTTCATTCCTCACGAGACTCTCGTTGAGAGTGTCAATAAAAGTTTCTCCATTGGCCTAAGTATACATAATTATTTACAGCTATTTTATCCACCTCCTTCCTATTGTTTCATGAGATTCAAAAATCTATTGATTTATTGTTTTCAAACACGAGGCTCGATGATACAAAGTTTGAAAAACTCGTTGGTCCACTAAATAAATACAAATTGTATCTGAACAAAATGCTCATACAAAAGTTATGAGCATTTACGTGTTCTTATATTAAATAAATGTCATACTATATTTGAGAAATGTTTATCACGTATGAATGAAAGTATTATTTATGTAGAGGCATGGAGAAAGATTTTGAATGCAAATTGGTGTGTACAATGATTTTGCGAATTGTACATGTGGAATTTTCTATTCATTCGATTTGCATAAAAAATTCAATAAAAAAGTATAAACACAAGATATATGATTTATGACGCTCTGCAGCTTTAAATGATTTTTTTTAAAGTAAGAAACCAGTGTTCGATATTGGATTGGATAGATAGTGAAAAATGAGAGCGAATGCCATTTGCCCTTTTTTGAATCGAATTGCATTGAACAAAGTGTCTTTTGAGATATTGAAGGGAGAATGTCTTTAAATGCCAAAAGAGCTCTCAATTAGTTCAGCCTGACAGAGTGTGGCAGGTTGAGATTTAAAATAGCGGTTGCTTCTTCAAATGTTAATGGTCCCTTTTGAATGTAATGTCAAGAGGGAATCTCCATGGTCGATTTCGTATACCTTTGCAGTACTCTCCCCTTATAATATACTCCTTTACGCTCATCGCCTTCTGACTTAAATTCCACTTTTGCACTTTTAGCACGCTTTTCCCTCCTCCATTACCCAAAGAGAACTTGAGATGAAAGCGTTGTCCCGTCATACATAGTCTCCTATAAGCACTTTATCTCATCGTTAGTATGCTGTCGACTTATACATAATTCTCGTGACTATAAAGGGAAAATGTCATATATGGTCGGATCATCGGGGTGAGACCTGGGGTGGTAAATCTCGTACATATATTACTATAATACTATACAAGAATATACATAAAAGCTTATATGATACATACTAATGCGTCCCATACCATCTTATATTTGTGGGATACTTTATTAAAAGGCAGCACATGATTATTTTATATACCTTAAAGCTTGTTCATGAGACACATGGTGATATTCCCTAGCGCGTTCACATATTATCGTTTGTAGAATTCCAGGAGTCGTTTTAAGACTTCCATAGCTGTCAGGCGTAATTTGTCCTCTTTTGTTGATCTTTAGTAATTGAGAGCCGGATTCTCAAATATGGGGACAAAATGAGAGTTTGAAGGATTTTTCATCATGAGAGGCATTCAAAAATGTCGTTTTATTATTAACATATCCATTAAGTCTGAGCAACTCGATTTTCATATAGGTAGGTATAATAGGTGATAGCTGATGCATTGATCTATAGGAGATGAGTCTAGTCGCCGAGATATACGAGACTGATAATAAATTGGGGAGCTCAGTCAGTGAGAATCTCTTGGATAGTGAGAAGGGAAGGGGTTGAGAGGCTTGGTGGGTGTATTTGATCCATAGGCACTTGGAGAACAGAAGTAAGTAGTAAGTTTGTTTTTGTTTCACTCCTTGTTCCTTCCCTCTTTGAAGCCAAAATCCGCGGACTCACCGTGTGTGTCTTCCACTCTCTTTGAAGGATTCTTCGACGAGTCTGGTGAGCGTAGGATGATTTTTTCTCTTGGATTAAAAGAGGAACTGTCGTTGATCGGCAGAGTTTAAAATTATTTCTCTTCTCCTTCTCATCTCGTGGCTTGGGGGATAGGAAAACTGGGTTTAATGTGACCCAACGCTCGTCCTCTTCGGTTAAGTTCAGTTCCACGTGGATTTCACAAGTTGGCAATTTGAAGAGTTAGGTCTCACATTTCAACGACATTAAACCGTCACTCCTCCTCCTTCCTCTTTGAAGTTTGACTTTGATTCTGTGATTTTAGTGTTGATCTTTTATTTACATTGAACCGTAATAAGTGTTTGTGAGGTTTAAAATAAATGGGTGTTTTGTTAGTACTTATTATAATAAATCAAGATATCATAAAAGATCTTTTCATCACCATTTCAAGGGTTGTTCTGCAATATATATTAAATAAATTCATCTTCCGTAGTTCAACATATTTTATTTATTCCAAAATGGTCTGGAATGGAAACTACTAATGTGATTTTCTGTGGTTTCCCTTTTGTGGTCCTTGGTGTGAACGGTAAATGAAGATCGTGCGGAATAAAATATATATATTGAAACTTGAAGTGTAATGTAATTGGAAGGAAGGTGAGAATCTTGTTTTCATCTTTAAACCACCCAAGGGTGTGTTTCCTTTACAATTGAAATATGTCCTTTTGGTTGAAGAAGAGACAAATCCCCCTACTTCTGTTCAAATATAATCAAAGTCAAATCCCCAGAGTTTTTAAATTCACGAAAGGTTCGACTTAATGGTTCTATTCAAATTAAAGGATTGTATTGCGTGTAATATGTAAAGATTTATCTTATCTATTTTACAAATAAGGATACTTGAACATTCCTTTCGTTGAATTTCAAAGTTTTCCTTCTCATCTCCTCACTTTTTGAATATTTTAATGAGTTCATAAATGGTATTGAGTAAGAGGTACTAAATGTTTTTTTCTGTACAAATGAATATGGCTTGACCTGTTTAACCTTTACTAATTCATTGGGGGAGTTAGGAGACAATAATCAATCTTTGAACTCTGATCTTTTAAAAGCATTGAGAGAGGAACCACCCTACGTGATTGACATTCAGATTACGACGTTTGTATGCAATGTCGAGGAGTTGAAGCATATTATACTAGTGCTATAACATTTTTCCATCGACTCCCTTCCTACTTTTTTTCACTATTTATTTTCTTCTTCATGAATGAAACGACGGCTTGAAGCCACTTCTTGCTGCTTGACGTTCATTGTAAACTTAACATGTCAAAGAGCAGTTTTCATTCTACTTTATGAAGATCCTTTAAAAACCCTTTCAAAGTTTTACGTTAACAAGCTCATTAATTGGTTCCCTCAGTTTGGGTGTCTCGCTGTTTCATCTTGAGGGTGTGTTACATAATGAAATCGTATCTTTATCTCGAGGGAGCATTCTTGACACCTCTTGTTTATAATATCCTTGCTTTTAATATTAGTCTAGCTTAAAGATAAATAAGAAAAAGCTTAAAGAAAAAGGCAATTATCTAATCGCATTATTTATTCTGAATTAAATTGACTTTCACTTTGCTCTTTATCTACTATGTTCACACTGGAGAATCAAATTTGCTAATGAGCATGTGTTTTAATTAATTTGCATCTTCGACTTCGAATATGGGACCTTCCAATCTAAAGTGATCTATCTCAAAAATCAATTTTTATTTTAAGAGTTTCTAAAGGAACAATTAATAAACCAAAAATACTATTATAATTATATGTTGAATTTCAACTTTTTATGGAAACTTGATTTTAATTATATATTTGTTACATTATGTTTAATATCAATAATATTTAATTTACTTTGGAAATAAGTTTTGAAAAATCGTTAGAAACGCTTAAAATAAAAATTGATTTCCGAGATAGATCACTTTAGATTGCAAGGTCCCATATATATTTTAAAGATTCATTTTCATATCTTCATGTAATATATCTTTTATCTCTACAGTTGTATTGTATATCTATCATAATAGCAAACTATGTACGTAATATGTCTGTCTCAGAACGTCAGGACTCTTGATAACTGATACCTTGAAGGCTTGTGGCTTATTTTATTGAGATTAACCAAATAAGGTTAGACGTTGTAACAATTTATCTTTTGAGGAAGATTAAAATATTATATATCAATTATGACAATTTATCACATCCAATTTCTTTTCAATTGTTCAATTGCTCGAACAGGATTTTAAATATTTCATCAATACTTTTATAATTAAATGATATTAGGGTGAACATCTTTGGAATAAAAGATTCTTTTCGAATACCTCGTCAAACTTGTATTCATTCATATGCGGAACACCGTACTCGGAAGGTTTATAATCAAAAGGAAGCCTGAAATTGATTAAAAAATATACGAATACTTTCCACTATCGGCATTTGAGTTAAACGCCAAACTTCTGAAATTTAAGATGATAGATCGTAACTTTGAATGTTTGGGTCTTGGATGTAGTGTTACAAAGTTAATAGGTTCTCATTGCAATTCCTTATCTCTTAAATGATTAATGGTGAGAGAATGAAAATAGCACAAACAAGTCACGGTCAAAGAACTCTACTTCTTTCTTTTGTATTCTTAAACGACTTTATATCTATTCGACGATTTGTTCCTTGGTCGATAGAGATAGACAGAAGTTGAGAGAGATAATTGCATTCACCTGCTTCTATTCTCATTATTAACATTTTACTTTTTAATAAGATATAATAGACAAACATGCGTTTATAGTCATGGGGAATAAGTATAAAGGCATGGTATGATATCATGTGTTAAAATGAGTTGAAAAGTTCTCCTTATATGGGTACTCACTTTAGTGCGAATTCCAAAGTGAGTCTTATAATAGTGGAGGTTTAAATAATTCTTCCTTTGGATATCATGTTTAGAATATAAGCTAGACTCGTTTGTTTTGATGAATACATGTTGTTATTTGAACGGATGGAATGAGGATGTTCATCTCTGAATTTCAATGAAATGTTTAGAATGAAGGAAGCCGATCGAGTGTTGTTTAAGTGTAAGAGCAGTGGTTGTTCAACGGGTTGAACGCTTCCTCGTTATGACGACTCATAATCGTAGCATCACCAGGGTGGAACTGACGGAATCAAATGCAGAAGGAGTCGAGTGTTTGAGATTCTATCATCTCCTGTTCAATTGAAATGGAAAGTTGAAAAATAATTTGTCTTGTATACTCAGGCCGTAGGTTGAGATTCTTTGAACTCGATTGTCTACTTCTATTGGTCATCCAGACGGAAGTTCATCCAACTAACCCATGTACTTAAGATTAAGATTAATTCATTTGTTTACGTGTTTTGTATTTGAAGATGATAAAAAAAGTTTCTTAGGAGCACGAATGGCTAATATGCATACTTCACCTCCCAAGTTTCTTTAGTTATTCTCTTTGATCATTCATTAGGGACTGTTGGTTTTTCTCATTAATTTAATGGAATAGCCTGCTGATCTCAGATCTGGCTCTCTCTTTTTTTAAACCTCTCTCGGAGATTAAATAAATACAATAGGTTAGGTTATTATGGAAGAGCCTCCTTAGGTGGCTAACGAGACTTTCAACACTTTTGACTACACTGTTTTCATTAAGTTATTTCAAACTGTTTTTGGTAGTTAAGTGTCCTTTTCTTTAATCATTCGACTCACTAAGTTCTCAGCAGCAGAGCAATCCTTTACATTAGATTTTTTATTCTTAAATGTTCTGTTTGCACCATCTAATTTTAGCCGGGATCTCTCACAGCCTGGAACTTGTCTGATGAAAATCTCTTTTGAAATTGTCACGTTTGCATATTTGAAACACTTTCAATTGAGACTTCCCGAACCCTCCGTTTACATTTTAATGTGGTGAGGCTCGCGAAGAGTGGCAAAGTTATTTATTAGCAAATGAAGATTCGAAAGTCAGGTTCAAGCTCCATTTTGTCCATATTGAATCACATAACATTAAGTGCACACATACACGTGGTGTATTTTTGGCCTCTTCTTGGGCAATATTTCAAGGGAAGAAAATGAGCCCGTAATACATATGTATTTACTTCGAGATTATATGCGAGATTCGATATATGTGTGAGAGTGGTGCGTGTGTTGTGTGCGTTTATTCTCAGCTGTTCCAGCCTACATCCTCTTGTCACACTCTTCCTTAATGTTAAAGTGGATGTATTTATTCCCACCAAACGTAATTTTATAGATTCTCTTATATCATCACAAATAAGGGAAACATCACCTTTTTCTTGCCGTTCCACAATATTTGGGAATGAGGAAAAGGCGATTTTGTAAAATTTATGGTTTGGAAGTGTCAAATAGTTTTACTAATGTGTTTACAAGAATTTGATGCGATTAATTTGACTTTGGGTGAATTTCCCCAAAGAATTTGTTTTATCTTTTTTATCTCAATAAAACTTCAATTAACTTTTTTCACCTTCCATTGCTAATTAAATTATTTTTTGCTTTCTAGATTCTTGCATTGGTGGAGAAGATTCGTAAGGAATCCAAGATAGATGAAGCCCCCGAGAATTTCGAAAGCACACAGCGTGTAATTGAACAGTGGGAGCAACAACGAGAATCGTTTATCCAGTTTCTCAACAGTACTCTTGGCGAGGGTCAACGATTGCTCCAAGATTTAACGTAAAATGAATTTTCTTAACCAACTTTTTTATTTATTAAAATAGCTCTTTATTGGAACATTTGGTTCTTCATTCATGCAATGTTCCTAACATCCTCATTGATGGATATATGAATATTCATGAGCTGAATGAGGTAGAATGGGATTTAAATGATTTATGCATTTATGTATGGGTTCTTTCCTTCTAGTAATTCCGGTTTGACGATGGAGACGGACAATACGGGATCTTTTGAAGCTCTCGAAGCCGCCATGAGGACTTTGGAACGACAGAGAATTGAGCTGGAGGAACTTTGGGAGTCGAGGAAGCTCAAACTTGACTTGTGTCTCCAACTCCGACTCTTTGAACGTGACTCGTTAGAGGTAAAAGGAATTTTCTCATAAGTTTCCTTTTAAATTCTCCTTCACACTCGTCAGATCCTTGATCAACTCTTATTTATTTTCTCTTATTTCAATAATGTCTTTAGGAATAAAAATGAAATGTCGTTTTAGGCATGTTCAAATGAGCGGTGAGTCGAGCCGTGAATGAATCCCCGGGAATTTAATTTTAGAAATTTCAACTCCATCTCATCTGTTTTCTTTTCATTAATGAACATTTATTCCTTCTTCATCTCGCTTCTTGGCCCCGATTACTAAAAAAAATTGCAAACTAGAACTTGAGACTCTTAGCTAAACTGTCTCTTTTCTGACTCATTGTAAAGGAGGGAAAAATGTAATAAAATGCCTGGAGTGTGTGCATGGAATGAGGAGAGTTTTATTCTCAAAGGAATTTGAGCTTCTTCTCCAACTTGTTTTCACTGGATGTAGATTAGAGAAGTGGGGAGAAGTTTATCTCCTTATGTTTTTATTTTCTATCTTTAGACAACTTCCCAGTTGGATCACTGGCAAGAGAAATTGCAATGTGAGGAATACGATATGGATCTCAAAGACGGCCTACCTCATTATGAGCAACTACTCCGACTTCATAACGAAAATGTGAATCGGGTTCAAAACTCTGTCTTCCAAGTGCTACAAAAAGGGCAAGAATTGTTCCAGGTATGATTCGATGAATGTTTATTTTTAACTAATTTCTCCCCTATTGAGCTCTGAGCTAATTGATGATTTAATATGTTTGACCCTCCTAATAGATGTTTGAGAGATCTGGGATCAATTTAATGGCAAGTAATCAAATAAGCGCTCAGACGAGGGTCCAAGTACTACTTGAATTCCTTCATGAGAAGCACATTGATTTTGAGGAGATTGCCGAAGTGAAGAGGATCCGCCTCCAACAAATCATTCAGCTTCTACAGCTTCAGAATGAAGCCAATCAAGTGAGTTTTGTGGAAGGGAGGATAATAGGTTTCATACAGCTTCATTCTTTCATTCATTCTTAGAAAGAGGATTGAGTTGGATGCATACAACGTCCCACGCAATTGTCCGTTATACTATTCAATATACCTACTTTCGTATTTTGTATAAGTATAGGGAATCAGAATCTTTTGTTTACATTATCTATACCTACTTGGAAAAGTACCTTTTATGCATCCAATTCCTCCCCTAGCCTAGGAAAGTATCCTGTGACCATTTTTCTTTGGTTGGGGGGAAATCCGTTTGACTGATACCCGTTGATACATTGATGTAGGGGGATGATAATGAAAATGAAAGGGTGTGTTGGCTCCTCTCGGATTCTTTCTCCCATCTCCTTCATATCATTAACATTGAGGTCCTGAACCTACTTTTAGGGAGAAACATGAAAAGGCGGATGAAATATTCAAGGGAGGGAAATGGAAGGGAGAGAAGATGATAGTAATACTATGTACTTAACTCGTCTCCCTCTTACTCACTCTTCCATTTCATCTAACCGAATCTCAATAATTCTCTCTGCCCATCGACCCCACACTACACTTCCGACTCTTCAGTTACGCACTCAGAGTGAAGATGAGAAGATACATGGCTGCATGGAGATATTAGTTCCACGTATTTATAGAAATACGAATGGATTTGTTGGATTAATGAATCAAGTTTTTTACTAGCCCTCATGAAACGAGGACTTTGACACTTTTGAATAATCTTTTATTCATCCTTTTAACGTTTCTTCAATTCCCGATTGGACCATGAAAAAGTTTTGAGGGAGAAATGAGGATTATTATAAGGTAAATAGGGAAGTGATCGCTAAGATTGAATATGTTTGGCATATTTCAAGAAAGCCATTCAAATGTTCTAAGATTGTTCTTCGACAGGAAAGCAAACGAACTTACAAAAATACTTAAATTCCCCCTCTCCTTTCGGAAGAACCCGTAAATTTAACGTGGTTTTGAGCTTATTTGGTGAATCCCACATGAGGACAAATGACGAATGGTGATGATAAGGTGTGTGAATTTGAAACGAGAAGTTTGTGAAGTGGACGAAACTAAAGAATTTCAAGTGTGTGTTTCAATGGGTAAGGCTTGAGTTTGAAAAGGAAAAAGTAAAATAATTTATGCTCTCCATAATAAGAAGATAGTGGAAATAAGTAAAAAGTGTATGAGAGGAAGGTTAGAGTAGACAGGAGAAATGCTCATGTATTGATGCACGAGTCGCCTTCTATTCTTGTTTAGTATTCTGATCTATGATCATCATAATAGGAGGGAGATGGTATCTCAATTGCATAAGGCCAAAACATCTATTTCGAGTGGAGAAATTGAGTGAATCAAAGCGAGACGAAGTACTACAATGTTTTTACTTTTTTCCCGTCCCTCCGCCCTCATGGGGAGAATCCCACTGATCAATACATTCTCGATTCAAGAAGGGAGATAGATTTTATTTTATTATTAGTTGTTCGGGAGTCTGGCGGAGATACCCGGCTCAATTCGCTTTCATGTAAGGGTAATCCCATTCTTTCCCGAATTTACATAGAGGGTGAATGGACTGGATAAAAGGTGTGCTTTTTCCCTTTCCTCCCATTACTATATATTTCTTTCCAACTTAAATACTACATTACATTAACAATGATTGAGGAGGGGAGTTAAACTAAATGAATTGGAACAAAAATTCCCATTTTCTTTCTCAAATGTATAATTTATTCATCCGCCGATTCATTTAATTACTACTGGGCTTTAATTACGTGGCTCGGAAGTAAAAACAAACATTTCTATTTATGAGAAGATTGTAAATCTAGGAACGTGAAATGGGATTTTCTGCATACTTTTATCTTCTTTGTTCAATTACTTGCACTTCATTTTGTGGGATTTGCCTTTGTAAGGTTATATGAAAAGAGCATTTTATACGCTTCGAGGGCCAATGAATTTTAACTAGGGAAGGATAAATTCCACTTTGACATTCTGGAATAGGCAACAGGGATTTGTAATTGAGTCATGCTGCTTCCTATTATTACAACTTACATTATTACAACTTTTTGAATTTGATAAAGTTATTTGGGTTCCTTGAAGTAGAAAACATTAATTGTGTTTTGTACAGGTTACAAGTTGGATTCGAAACGGTGAGACTATGTTGGCTGCTAGTTTTACCTTTCCGGCTTCACTCCAAGAAGCAGAACAAATGAAGAAAGACCACGAAAAATTCCAAGTTGCACTTGAAGTAATGATCTTTAAAACACTTTTAGAAAATACAATATAATGATATATTTACAAAGTTATAATGTTATGGACTATCAATGTTCCTTAATTAATTCTAAAATTTTTAGAATTCTTTTCCATTTTATAAGTTTATAATAGTTCAACTAAAAGAAACTTTTGCTTAGTTAATTGAGTTATAAAATTATAAGTTGTATTTAATTAGTTGAACTGTGAAGAATGAAGGTATCAGACAAGTGAAAACTAATTCAATTAAATCTAAACTCTGAAGTATTTTTCGAAAGATTTTTCTGAACAAGTTTTTGAATCTGAGGGGAAATAAACAAAAATGGGAAGGCGGTAGGGATTACTGTCTCAAGTGAAATGTGAAAGCAGGTTACATGCGTGTAAAGGGATTTACGAACTTTCTTCGACTAGTCGGGAATTCAAATAGTAGTTTAGCTCTTTCATTGGTTTTTTATGTTTTCCTTTCCAGAAAACCCACAATTTTGCTGTTCAAGTCAACCTTAAAGCAGAAGCACTTATCGGAGGAAATCATTTTGATGCACCAGGAGTCAAAAAGGTATCTGATGAAGTCTCCTCTCGTTGGCATCAACTCATCACGACAGCAGAAGAGCGTCATAAGCTTTTTAATACAGCTGTCAATTTTTACAAGACCGCTGAACAGGTTCGTACCTATTTATATAATAATACATTCACACGTGGAGATGCATGCATAGATCCCAATTTCATTTCCCAAACTAATTTATTTTTTATGGTAAAATCTGCTATTGAGTGCATGACATAAAAATGGTCTTTATGATCATAAAAAGGAAGCTAAAGGGGAATTTATTAGGATGTTCGTGTTCACTCTTATGGAATAATATGAGAATAAAAAATTGAAGATTATTTCAACATGAGGAATTTTTTCACCACTTTGTCTTTGACCCGACTTTCCACTAATCTCATTTTATTGTCCTGTTTAAGGTCTGCTCTGTCCTGGACAGTTTGGAAAGAGAGTACAAGAGGGACGAGGACTACTGTTTACTGGATGGTGGGAAGAGTAACAGTGTGGACAAGCCAGGTCAATTGAGTCAACTCATCAATAAGCATCAGGAACAGAAGGAAGCTTTCATGAAAGCCTGTACTCATGCACGGAGCACAGCCAGGAACTTTCTCAAAATTTGTCATAGGACTTCTTTCTCGTTTCAATATGAAGCCTCTTCAGGAATCATGCCCCCTGAAGCTAAAGTCAAAGGTAAACAACGATATTTTGCATGTAAATTACTTCTATTTATATTTCTCCTCGTTTACATAAATCTCACAAATGAACTCCTTCCTATAAATACCCATTGTCAGTTTCTGAGTTTAAAAAGTGAGTGTTCACAAGGATGCTACGATATTTACGCCGCAGATTCATATTTGGTAGTATAAGACATAAAGTTCACAATCTAAATAGAAAATCTTAACTTTAAGAATAAGTTCAAACATTGTAAAATTATTTATTATATCCCATTTTAACGACAAGTTGACATTCAAATTTTGGAATAACAAGGGAAACATATTCCTTGATGTATGATAAGCTTTTAAGTTAATTCAGTATTTTGGTCCTAACTTACAAGGTCTATACACAAAACAAGAATAATTACTTGAGATCGATATTTCACTATATATACATGTTTTATAAGCAGACTAAGCTGAGTTTCTACACGTGTCGGTTCTCTCTCTCTTTTTTATGACTTTACTTGCCTGAGAGTTGAAGGCAAATGAGAGTTGACAATGTTTAAACTCTCATTGATGAGATTCATATCATTGCTTCATTGATTACTTTTTATAGGAAAATCGTGCAAAGGAGAAAAATTTATATGCCTGCTTTCATTTTCTCAAGAAAAGGTGCTTTATATTATTCAAGGATTTGTTTCTTTTTATTCCAGTCATCCTTGATAAACTCTTCACCCAGGAGAATAAAGTGATGGAGTTTTGGACATCGAGAAAGAAGCATTTGGATCAGTGTCTCCAATACGTTATGTTCGAATGGTAAGTTTAAAAAATATCTATTTCTCTCTCACGTTTCTCTTTTCACGTGGCCTCTTTGAACTCTTGACATTTTCCATCCGAGGTTTTTTCTCTTTTATGTTATGTCATTGCGTAAGAAGATAGAAGGTGGGCATTTTTCTTTTTAAGGGGAATTGAAAGGGAAGACTTCTCATCATCAAATCGATGCATAATAATATTAGGTATTTTCTTTCTACCAACTTTCTACCCCATACTCGAAAAATACGAGAGTTGAGTACTTGAGATATTGAAAGTATTTATAATGTGAAGGGGCGAATCGAATTTACGTGCTTTTCTATAGGAGAAAACCAGGAGAAAACTTTACCCTTTTATTTTTATATTCGAGGGTAATGACATTATTGTAGATTAAAAGCACTTCATAGTCGGCGGCATCGACTCCTTGAAGTCGCCTTTGAGTCTTGGTAAATTGGAATTTTTGACATTGACGCAAATAAGCGTTGTGGTACCTTATATGTTTATGTATTCGGTTATGAGAGTTTAATACGGCATAAAATTTAACACGAGAGTCTTCTCTCTCAGTTTATTCTCCGTTACACTTAGGTTAAGAATGAACGAAGAAGAAAACTGGAATGGATAACGTGAATGAAGAAAATAAAATGGCTATGTGATGTGCGAGTGGGCCAAGAAATCCTAGAGAGAACATTTATTCATGTAAAAAATATAGAAAGTATTTAGGAGTGCATGTACTTTATGCGTATTACTGCCAAAGAGCCAGGAACCGAGAAAGGCTGTGAAAGTCGATGAGACGTTTTGACCACAAGAGTAATTAAATTTTAATGAAAGGAATTGATATCCAGAGATTTGTCGTCATTTTGCGCAGAGCCAGCGCTCTTTTCAAGTTTTGGATCGTTAAAGGATGCGTAGAGGGGAAACGAGAAATATTTTAGATCCCTCAGCTCCCTTTCTCCGTTAGGTTTAAAGAGGAAGAGCTCTGCAAGTAAATTGAGTTTTATCATTTAAACTCTGGTTATTTGTGAAAAGGTCTGCGAAACAGGCGCTAGATTGGATTCATGACACCGGCGAGTTTTACTTGTCAACGCACACGCACGTGGGCCAGAACCGTGAGGAAACTGAAACCCTTCTAAGAGAACACAATGAATTCAAGGCTACGGCGAAGGTAAGACATACTTCTCCTTCCTTTTTAACTTTTTGTTTTTATTTCATTTCTCTATAGCGCATTGTTGAAAGTTCTGATCAATATAATTCATGATGTTATTTTACTTTTTAAAAGTTTTAAATTGTAAATAATATGTAAATCATTAAAAATAATTTGAAAGAGTTGTTACAAATTTAAAAACATTCAATTCAACATTGAGCATAAATTAATATTTAAATTTTGTTAATGCAAAGTATAAAAGAAAACTAATAGATTTGTAATAATACAAAATACTTTATTTCAACAAAAAATAAGTTTTGTATTTATTTCCAAATTGCGAATTAGAAATATAGAAATCTCTTCAATTATCTGCGTATGATTTTGTGGTATTGAGCATCTGACAACCCAAATTCATAAAATGTTCAAAGCTTATTATATTTGGAAGGAACTATTCCTAATATGCCTTTCATATCAATTAGTCAATATTTATATAAATTTGTTCTTTACACATGTGATTTAGGAAACGAGAGAGCGGGTGAAGCTTTTGATCCAACTCGCGGACAACTTGGTGGAGAAAGGTCATCTCCATGCTAACGATATCAAGAAATGGGTTGCAGCTGTTGACAATCGATACAAGGACTTCAGTACTCGTATGGACAAGTATAGGTATGCAAAAGAATCAACATTTTGACACTTTCCATAATGAAGGGAGTGAGTGATTGAGGGCCAGCCGTGGTCAGGTTTTAATTCCACCCATTTCTTCTTGGCTCCATGCCGTCCGATTTATGGCTCTTCATTCAATCGAATTTCTTCTCCCCACACAACACATGGCCCCTGGAACTTTTGCGGAGGAAATATATTGGACCTCTGTTTGCTTCCTCTTTTCCTTCTTTGATCTTCTTGGAAGCTGTACTGGAAACAATGGTTCTTTAATATTAGGTTACGTATGCACCATGCTATGGTGTTCTGTTCTCTTCGTAGTTTAGAAATATGTTACCGCATTCTTCCGTTTCTCGTACAGCTCAATTTGGTTTAATGGGAAAAGCTTATTTTATTACGAGCCCTTGCTTGGACATTGTTCTGAAAATTAATAACTTTTCTTATTCTTTTCCCAAGAGACTCAAGAGTATATTATTCTTGAGAGGAGAGTGAAATTTTCACTTTAATTCTTAATTTGAGTCATTTCATAATTTGTCAAATATTTAAATAAATATAAACCACTATGCTATACTAAATTAAGATGAAAGATTATTCTAATCGGAATTTTTGAACTTCAGATCTCAATTAGAAGAAGCACTGGGCATTAAAGGAGGAGAAAGTCGTACAGATTTATCAATAGATCGCAATTCTGATTCAAGTCTCGAAGGAAAAGTCAGCGCGGAAGGGAAAGAACTCAAGGATCTCAATGAAGAACAAAGCAAACGAAAGCGAAGACAAGAGTAAAATATATTCATTTTCGCCATTTTTCTAATTTCTGCAAATGAAAGGGAATGTGGGATGGAATTAAATGTTTCATTTGTTTCACGTAGGTTCATTATGAGCGAGCTGCTCCAGACAGAACGATCGTATGTGAAGGATCTCCAAATATGCATCGAGTTTTATTTACAAGGAATGCGGAATCCTACAAACAATGTTCCTCAAGGAATTAGAGCAAAAGAGAAAGTCATATTTGGGAACTTTGAGGAAATCTACGAGTTTCACAAAGACATTTTTGTGAAGGAACTTGAGAAGTACGAAACAATGCCGGAAGATATTGGCCATTGCTTTGTAACATGGGTAAGACCTTATTGTTTCCTTTTTAACTCACAATTTTTTAACTAATTCTATTAACTATTAAAATGTCAATGTCATTTGTTTTATAAACATTTATTTAATGTTATTAGCTCAATAAATGTATTGTAAACATGCACAATTTAAATGTTTGCTATTTAACTCAAGTTTTAATTAATTTTCAGGCCCACAAATTTGATATGTATGTTCAATATTGTAAAAATAAACCAGAATCGAATACGATGATTATGCAATATGCTGGAACCTTCTTTGATGGAATTCAAAAGGCTAATAATGTCGAGCATCCAATTCCAGCATATCTTATTAAACCCGTCCAACGAATTACAAAGTACCAGTTGTTACTCAAAGATTTGCAAGCATGCTGTGATGAACAGGGTGAAATAAAGGTATACATTCATTCCGAATCAAAATATTTTATTAAAGGTTTTATTTTATACTTACTACCATTTATAAATTTTTTGGGGGTACAATTGTATATTTATATGATTTAAAAAAATACTTGGTTTTCAAAAAATGTCATTTAACAATTTTTGTAAACAGGATGGATTAGATGTGATGTTGAATGTGCCAAAAAAAGCGAACGATGCGATGCACCTCTCTCTATTAGAAGGCTGTGATATTTCTTGGGACAAGTTAGGAGAGGTCATCCTTCAAGATTCATTTCAAGTTTGGGACCCCAAGCAAATTATAAGAAAGGCCAGAGAGCGTCATGTTTTCCTATTTGAACTTTATTTACTGTTCAGTAAAGAAGTTAAAGACTCGAGCGGAAAAGCAAAATACATCTTTAAAAATAAACTACTTGTGAGATTCATTTTTAATATATCAAACAATTTTGGTGTAAAAGTTTTAAATTTTTTTTTCTCCGTTTTAAAATTCATTTTAAAAAATAATTCAAACTTAATTTTTAGACATCCGATCTTGGAGTTACGGAATGTATAGAAGGAGACGAATGTAAATTTGCTGTTTGGACCGGAAGATCTCCTGTGTCAGATTACAAAATTGTTATAAAGGTAAAAGTTTTAATTGGACAACTTTTCCCAATTACAATTATATACCCAATTATAACGAATTTAAAAGTACGAAATTCTTTATTAAATTAGGCTACCTCGCCTGATGTTAAGAGACTCTGGGTGAAGAAACTTCGTGAAGTGATACAAGAAACTTATTTCAATACAGCTTTAAGACTCAGTGCCCCGAGAAGCCCTTCGAAATCTGAATCTGGATCTCATAGATCAAGCAGGTTCGTGCAATTCTATTGAAACTAATTTAATTTCAAATTATTTAAAATGTCATTAATCTACTTAAGTTAAGAAATGAGATAAATTCTCATTCAAACTTTTATTATATAATAGGGATTTGGAGGACCTTGGCTCAGCTGATGAGTGTTTTGAAATCAATGATAGAATCTCAGAAACATCATACGGTTCTGGAAATAGCGGTGGACCTGACGGTGAAAAGGTTAGTTTTTCTTAATTGTTCATACCTTAGCGTTCTATTTATTATTACAATTTGAAAGATTCCATTATTGAAATTAGCAATTCCTGTCTCGTTCCTAATATCATTAACATGCAGGTATTATCGTCTCATAATTTTCTCCATAATTGATGTCTTTTTTAAAAGACTTTCTAGAGAAAGTGTAAAAAACTGAGCATGAAGGAGGATTTCCCTATTTAAACAAATGGTTCGTCTTGAGATAAATGGGCACAGCAGGGCTTCGAAATGACAATGAGAAATTGGAGATTTTCCTAACAGTTAGAGCATCAAGGTCTCGAAAATTCCTCTCTTGATTCGATTTTTGGATCCACCGCGAGTGTTTTCCCTATTGGATACTTGCCATAAAATTCTCCGTCGGGTTAAAATAAAAAGAAGAGTTGGGGAGTAAATGAACCTTCTCATTCCCGTTATACTCACTTCTTCCAACTGATCAAAACAGTGGAACACATAAATCTCAAAAGAAACAAACTCCCAACACGTCAAAACAAATAAAAGGTGGTTAGATTTTACTCCGCTGCATGCTTCTACTCACATTTACCTTCTATCTTGGTATAGTTAAAGGAAAGGAAAAGGGAAAGATTCTCAGACTCCCAAACTTCCTTCCGCCCTCATAGCTTGATTTCTAATCTATAGAACATTATGTACAGAGTGTTTAGGATAAGTATTAACAAGTTTGAATTTTAATATCTCTCAAAGTATTCAACTTTGGATTTTCTGGTTAGTTGCATATTATTTAGCATATAACTAAATATTTTGTTGCATACTATGAGGCAATTTGGTCAAAATCAAGAGAAACGGCAAAAACTTTTACCAAAACTTTTAAATTTCCCATTTAACTTTTATTTTATTTCCTTTTTACATTTTAAAATCCTCCACACAATGAAATGGCTTATGTTCAATTATTACGAGATTCTACGGGACGAAAGATGTTCCAAAGGCTTCCTTCAATCATTTCTCTTATGATAGTCACATTCCATTATGTGGAAGATTTTAAAATGTAAAAAAAAGAAAAATTAAATGGAAAACTTGAAAGCTTTGGTAATAATTTCTGCCGTTTCTCTTGAATTTGACCAAATCGCCTCATAGTATGCTACAACATATTTGACTATATCTTGAATAGTATGCAACTAACTAGAAATTCCTAAGTTGAATACTTAGAGAGATATTAAAAATCAAACTTGTTAATACTTATCATTAACACCCTGTATACTTACGTATTATAAGCGTTTATAGTTTGAACCCAACCACATATTCCATTAAGCCGTCTGTCAAGGAGAGAATTGAGCTTAGAATTTCTAGTGCTTTCATCATTGGACCGAAACGAAGCTCGAAATCATTCGTGGTAATCACTGCCAATGGCCATTAACATTTTCATTAAAATCCGATGAATTTTCTTTACTTGAAAAGGTTAAAGGTGGAAATGAGTATTTATTAATGAAAACTCTAGTCTCTCATTGTCAGACTTTGGTTAGGTTGGGTGTAATTAATTATTCACAATCGATCCAATTAAGGAAAAGAAGATTTTCTTCATTTATATTAATTTATCAAAAATGGCAAAACACGAAACACCTTTTAACACTACTTTTATAACGTATAGCTTCCATCGTGTCAATTAAACTACGGACTTTCATTCTCAACTAATTAATATTCATGGATTTAATTTCCTTTAATAATGCTTGGATAATTTATAGTTAGAACTAGTTGCGCAAAAATAATATTTGCTTTTAAGAAATATTCAGTAATTGGGAATTGAGATCCGAATTGACTTGAATTGACGTTGGAATAAAGTAAGCCATTTGACGATGGACAAAACATGTTCGCACTCCGTTGTAAGGAAAGTGAGAGCTTTGATTACATTTTTCTCGACATTCCCATTTCACCTCGTTTTCCCAATTTTCTCTTTTGATACATTCCCCATTGATTATTTCTATTTCCCTTTGGACGAAGGTTAACGTAGGAGATGGGACAACAAAAGAGTGAGCTTGTTCTTTAATCAGAGCTGTAGAGAGAAAATGATTGAATGGAATTTTCTCCTTGAGTGTCTACTGAAAATAGGAGTTGAAGGTTCTCTCAAGGAATTTTCTACTTTGAAGGTGGACATCCAATTCACTCTTTCTCTTCTTTCACTTTTCTTTGATGGAAGGGTTTCTTTTAGAATTACAGATTTCTTCTTCACAAGTCTTTTTCTCAAATGATTTTCTACTCTTTTAAACTTCACTCTTGGAGTTAAGTATGTCCTATAACTCTTTGAAAATGTTTTTCATATAAATAGGAGAAAATTCTCTAAATTCTACAATGGTATGTAGGTACTTGAATATAGAATTTATCCTATTGGAAAATCACTTACATTCTTATCGATTTATTAAGTAAGATTATATTTGGGGAAATAAATGAAATTATCTCTATAATGAAGATAAAGAAAGTTGGCTAAATATGACTACTTTTTATTAACTTATTCTGATTCAGGTTATCTACTAGCCCTTGCACTTTGCTATTCAAAATGCATTTCTACAAACTTTCTAGGTACAACTAGCTATTATAATGTACTACCTAGTATAGGAAGACATAGCCAAGTTATACATGACATTTCGGATACTGGAATATTGATTTTTGTAAGATGACTTAAGTGAATAGTAAAAAGAATGAAAGAATAAAAGGGTGCTTTTTTTTTACAAAACTTGTGATAAAATGAGAAGATAGTACAATCGTCTTTTTACTTTAGTTATCTTTCTCTAAAGTAATCAAAATTTTATCTTTGAGTTTCGTTCTTCATAATTCATTTATAATTTCTTCAAAGTGGTAATTTTTAATTTTTTCTTTAGAACTTTATTAAAAAAAATCACCGAGGACCTCATTTATTTAATGTTGTATTTGATGTTCGGAGAATTCATTAAGTTTGACTATATGAGAAAGAGAAAAGTGGTGGTTTTAAAAGAAAAATGAAATCGAACGTCATATGTATCCATTCTTTACTTACAATTACTTACTTTTCTCTGAATAGCTATCTCATGAAATTGGAAAAGTAATTATGTAGGAAATTATAAAGTATTCTCCGACCCAGAACAACTGCGCACGTCATTCATGTATCTTATTATTTCATGATATATCTACTAGGTTATATACACTATTTACGTACATAATTTTATATTCCTTCATGAAAACCCCTTCATGGAAAACTTTGTAAAAAAGAAAGTGCCATGAAATGTGAGGGATAAAGTCTACTCATCTGTCATCATGTTGAGAGAAAAATGCTGAGCTTTTCACATGTCCTCTTAAATCTTGATTCCGCTCCGCCTCTAAAAAGAAATTTTCTCGTTTTAAAAATTAAATGATTACTTTATTACTTATACATTTATTGCGTATTTTTGAGTCTTATACCGGCCATTTATTGTATGAATTTTCATTTACGATTAGCACTTGGCTAAGGAAAGTAGTTAAATCCAATCGTTTAATAGAGAAATATGTTCGAGATATCCTTTCAGAATCATAAAACTTCATGAAACTCCATACTTACTGCACACATTTGAGTCTCAACAATAAACTTCAGACACGCTTTAGGGTTTAGGTTTAGATTAGTAAGGATTGTAAGGGAGAAATGAGTCGTTTCTCTCTTATCTTTCTTATAATCTGAGTGTAGGTAAAGCATCTTATTTCAACCCACACGCCTTGGATATTTTGTGAGTGGGAGAAGCATTAAAATTCTCAAAGACCATAGTATAATAGCCCATGTTGTGGGAGATTGCCCTGCAATAAACCTTCATCGTTAACTTTAGATATAAGGAAATTGTTGAGGAAATTCTCCTTTTTTTCTTATTTCTCTTTTGAATTCTTTTCACTTTGTTTTCTCAAAGTTTTTGCATTCTTGACGTTAAGTTTAAAACTTTCTTTTAATGGTTTGAAATGGTCTTACTTCCGCAATAGCCTTAACAAGACCTTCTTAACTTTTCTCACACTTTCCATAAACTGGAGTATTATGAATTGTATAGGAAATAAGTAGGTTTTAACCTTTTAATAGGATTTCCTTTGTGAAAGGCGTGAGGAAATTTTTCTATAAAAAGTAATAATTTGATACGATTGAGGAGAATTAGAGTGGAAAAAGTATATTGTGATGTTCCGGAGACTCCTTTCAAATTTCTTCGTTTCTATTTTACAGAGAGATTTATGAAATTGAAGGAATATTCCTCACTATTCAGAACCCTTTCTTCGGATTCTTTTCCCCGCATTGACTTCGTTAGTGTTGGAAGGATGTTTTTTCTGTCACATTTGAAAAGAAGATCCTCTTTAGAAATCGTCTTTAATCATAGATGTTTAAGTGGGAGAAGGAAATTTGAGACTTTCTCCTTTTTACCACACAAGCTGAGGGACTTTCCCCTTGAGGAATAAAAGAAAACTTCTTTTTCCACGTCGCTCAATCCATGAGAAGTTTAAGGAACTTTGAACGTGTCAGGTTCTAGTGGAAGACTTGAAACTCGACTTTCTCAACTTTTCTCATTATACCTAATGCTCTCAACTCATCCAGTTCTTCTTGTTTATATACAATATAGTGTTTATTCTTTTATAATTTATATTTCCTTCGATGTCGAACGAATTCGTGGCGAAATGTAATACTTTATGATATTAGTACTTGCACTGTGTTCAGGCATATTGTAATTCGATATTACACTTACATGGTACATTGGCATCTCAAAATTTATATATAAAGAGTATAAAGTTTGACGTGGTATTTATTTCTTATAAGAAGTAATATTGAATAATCATTTTGACATTTTTATTGCCAATTTCAGTATTGAATTGTAAGTAGTGAAAAGTAACGTCCGTAATGAAACACGTTGAAATGTTTATTTGGCCTATATATCCAAAGCCTTCTAACCTTTCTATGTAATATGCATTAAAAGTATATCAATGTCAGCCAAGAGAAAAGTCCTTTTGTGGGAATAATTGAAGAAGGAGAAAAGCACATTTTCACGGTTCAATGCGAGAATTCCTTGGGGAATTTAGTAGGGCCTTGTCTAGTGTTAAACTTGTGTGGCGCTTCATGTTATAAAATTTGATGCAATACAAATGTATGAAGAGAAGCATTTAGGATTCGCATTCTATGTATACGACAATTCTAGAGCTATTTATTTTAAGCAAGACTTTACACTCTCCGAACCGGGATAGATGGTGGGGAAGTTGGAGCATAAAATTTAAGTGTTACGAATGGTGTTGGTAATTCTAATTCTAACGTCTCGTCGTAACGAGTTGGCATGAGGTTTCACTATCTCTATAAACTTATTCCAATTCAAATATTCTTTTCACGAGATTTGATTCTACACTTTCAATCGTGATAAATATATTTCATGAATTATTCGTATTAGTTTATTGATAGGTAAAATAATTTTAAACATCATGAAGTGTGAAATTCCAAATGTTTTTTTGTTTTGTCTTCAACATATGTGTAATATTTATAAATTGGAGGCTGAGCAAATTGATTTTGTGTTTACTGAAATGTTTTATTGAAAGTTTACCACTTTTCCTTTGGGGTCTCATTTGAGCTTAATAATAGTTTATTGTTTTAAAGATGCTATTCAAAGCTCACTCATTGATATTAATGCGGGTAAAGGCATATGTGACTCGATTCTATTCAGTTCAATGAATTACAAGTGTAATTCGTATAGTCTCTGGATTAGAAGTTGAGTAGCGAAGCCTCAGGACAGGATGAGGATTGATAGTTTTCATGGTTTTAAGGAATTTAAGACTTTCGGTCCCTCGGAGTTTAATCCCTTTATCATCAAGAACAGTTGAGATAACAGAAGTTTAAATTGGGACAAAAAGAAAGATAGAACATATAGATCGATACGAATTTATGAACTCGAAGGCAGAGAATGCCTAATGCGCTCCGCCGAGTATTTGAATTCCATCTTGAAAACCCGATATGACCGACTTATGCATTTGAAATTATATTTTTAGATTTAATTGGCATAATTTAACTTTGTGATGTGCCCTTTACTTTCTATTTCAATGACTTGAAAAACCATTTACCTACTTTTAAGTATTATTTGAGTAATTATAAGAATGGAGATTCGAAAGGTTTAGCTTGATCAAAGTCACTATTATTGCTATAATATCTTTCCGTTCCTATATTATAATGATCTTTTCATTGTTTGATTCATTGTAGTTTAATTTCTTTGATAGATAGTTGAAGATTCAGCTAAAATGATTCGTTTACAGAAAGATATAGGTATTTTTCAAGAGGGTTGTTTGAGTTTGAAGAGGTTTCTCTTCACTTCAAAATCATTCTTTAAAGGAGAGACGCTTGCAATTAAGGACTTGCCAGACTCTCGTTCATTTCTCATGCAAATGAGTAGTGGCGAAATTCCCTGGATTCGTTCTAATTCAGGAGCCAGAATGAGGAATTTACGATGAGTGAGAGTTCATAAGATACTCATGAACCTGGACGAAATTGCAAACTTCAGAATTTTGGGATTCATTCAGCTCCCCCAATCGTATTTCCTCATTTAAATTATAAAGGAAATAATGAGAATGAATGAATCATACTTGCTAATTTATTCCTTACTATAATATGTATTATTTAATTGAAAATATCTTGTATGAATACTGTAACAGTGTGAATATTGGCTAATAAATTCATTAAAAATTCCTTTTTATGTTATATTTTTATTATTTTATCAGCGAATGAATTTTCTAGAGAAAGAGGTGAAAATACAATATTGTGTTTAGGAATAATTAAATGTACAAATAACACTATTGTGTTAAATGCTTTTATTCCATTTATTCGATGTTTTAATAATTTCCTTTGTAAAATTGTAATTATTTCGTTGACAGTAGAGTATTAAAGCTGAAAATCTATTGAAAAGACTTGACGCATAGGGACAACAAAGTATTTGATTTGCATAATAATCGGCTTTGTAAATAGGAAGGAAATTGAAAAAAGGGAGGAAAGAGGTAAAAGGGTTTGTTGGGATGGTTGGCGAAGAAGGGCAAAAGGCTACGAGAGAGTTTTGGAGAGGTAAGCATGCTCATGTGAAAAGCCTCTGAGAGAGTGTGGAAAAGAAGCGTCATTTATGTAAGGTTAGTTCTCAGATCCCCAACCTCCTCACTTTTCTCTCCGAGTTGTCTCCTCAATTTATACGTACACACATCATTCACCATTCCCAGGGTTCCCAGGAGGCCCTTCTGCCTCTTCTCATGAATTAATAGTTTTGTGACAAGGAGCTTTCATCTTCTCAACCTCCCTATCGTTACCTATTAAGAGACTTTCATTAAATTTGACAGTTTGTGTTCTATATCCAATATTCATAAATCCAGCTTCGCCACTTTACTTGCGTGTATTATAAATACAAGCTCCGAGCGAAGTCTGGAGCAGACAATAAATAAATATTATACATGTGTATTTATCTATTAAGTAAACATTTGAGTGGATAAGAATTATTTGTGCTAATGTGTTCCATGAAGGAGATTAATGGTTCACAGAGCATGTGTGATTGTGGTGATTATTCCTTCCTCTCATGAACTGATACATTGGAATTAAACTAAATAAAAACTCGTTGAATTATCAGCCTTTTTATTAATTCCTTTTATTTTAAAGTTATTTATACATTTCTTTATACAGAAATTACAAAAAGTAAGTGAATGAATGGTGATGATATAATTGCTATAAAAACATGATATTAATGTGCTAGGTATAGGAATGATTCAAATGTTCCATCAATAAATAACAATTAAATTTTTTTTAGTTATTTTCAATTTAATTGTTATTAAATGGCGGAACATTTAAATCACTCTTATACCTAGCACGTTAATATCAAGTTTTCATTGCAATTATATCATCACCGTTTATTCACTTTATTTTGTAATTTCTGTGTGTAGAGTGAAATTATTAAAACGTAAATGCTCTGAATGTGCCTTTTTACGTGATTGTGATATGAACTTGCAATTCTTAGTCATATATGAGACCATATTTCTTGTTTACTGAGTTAGTATATGAAGTGAAGAGCAGGACTTTTCTTATCAAATTAAATACATAATAACATAAATTCTTTCCATATCATTTTTGATACGAGTTCTTATTTGAAACAACAATAGTTTATAAAATTTAAATTACAACTTTGTTTCATGGACAATATTTAATCTCTAGATTCTCTCAAACATTGTGAACAATTACACATCGTTTCAAGCTTAAAACATCTCTTCTCGGTGTTTGTGATTCTTGTGAATTTTTTGTGAGCATTTACTTTTATAAAAGTTGAAATGGAAAAGGAAATTACTAAATAAGAGAAAAATTATCTAAATATATTTAAGAGTTTCTCGTTAACCCGTTTAAAATATTCTACCCTTATATGAAAGTAGATTTATCTTATAAATATATCTCTATGATTGACTATACCTCTGGAACTGAACATTGAGAGTTGTTTTACAATTTGGACACAATTTGGGATAAACTTTATTGGTCTTTTAGCTTATTAAATATTAGAAGATATTTATGTGTATGAATTTTTAAGTCTTGTGAGAATAATGTAAAAGTATGTTTAGGCCAAAGGTTTGACTGGCGCCGAACCTTTTTATTTTATTAACTATTCAATCGAAAGTTTTGTAGGTATTCCCAAAAGTCAATCGGCCGCGTATTTCGCGGTTTTCTTATCATGATATATAATCGTGTAAATAATCAGATTCTTAAAAAACATCCTAGTTATTGTTATTAAGAGAATTTGAATAAATACTTGAGTATATTTCATAATAAGAAAACCGTAAAATACGCGACCAATTGACTTTTGGGAATACTGTCTTACATTTCTCCTTTTTTATTCCGAATTCATATTTCCCCTTCGTCTACTTTCTTCTCTTTCACCCGAGGCATTAGAGTTCCTTGTTAGAAATAAAAGAGATACGAAAGTTTCCAACCTTAATTCATTTTCTTTCTCTATTACCCTTTAGTAGAAACTCCCGACATTCCAAATGAGATTTTTCTAAGATATCCATTTCAGTAATTCTTAAGCTTTTTCCATTTTGTAAATTAAAGTTAGTCTTTTCCACTTTATGTATTTTTGGACTTTATTAGATAATAAAACTTAATCCTCATATTAACTGAACTTAAATTGTTCTGTGGATTATCAGGCAATTTTTTTTCAAACTAAAATTGAAAAGGTTAAAGAAATACATAAACCTGCATGTTGTATGCACGAATGCACGATCCTTCAATAAGTAAGCCTTCTCAAATTTGAAGCATATATAGGCCTATCTTGTATCAACGATATTTTTCTTCATTTTCTGTTTCATTCAATGCAATGGAGCTAAGCTTCCTAAGCTTGTATATTTAATTGCTGATTTTATTCTGTGTAATATAAATCCGGGGTTCCTATCTTCTTTTTCGCCATTTACTACACTGTTTTTCTTGATAAATATCGAATACTGAAATAGTGAGGGTTATAAAAAGTTATAAAATGGACTTGATATACTTATGTTTAGATTTGAAACAATGATTTCTAGGAAATTGAGTTCTTATTGAGTTATTTTTTTTAAATAACCTTCATTATTTTATTAACCTATTTCTTGCATCCTCATTTATTCCTTTTACCTTAACAGAACAGTATTTCAGTAGTTTAAGATATGGAGTATTTTAAGTGTTAGATGGGATATTTTTTAATAATCTCGTATTTTTGAAAATACCACATTATATTATTTAAGAATTATTTTGTTTCAACTTTAATACTGATAATTAGAGTTAATTTGATCTATTTATTACTGTATTTTTCCCTGTTATTATCTTTTTTAAATCACTAAAATGTCTCAAAAGAAAACGCGAAAAAAAATTTGACGTAATGAATTGCTCTTAGAAGACGAATATTATCATTGATTAACTGAATTCAAATTCGCTTCTTTTTCAGCTCCAGTTTTATAATATAAAAATAATTCTTATCCATTTCAACTTTTTCTTAAAAACTATTAAATTTTAAAGTGGTTAAATTTGCTGTTATGTACTTGTAGTATTTGAAGTCAGAAAAAACCCCAAAAAAGTTTCAATCGGCAAAATAAGTGTCTTTAATGTTCTAATTATGCAAGAAGAACATGATATAGACCCTACATACATTCTTTACATACCTATGTTCTATTAGAATTAACCATAAGTATATTCGTAAAGATACTAGAACTTAAATTAAAAGGCTCATCTTGATCTATATTTATGAAGTGCTAAATAAATAGAAGAAATAAATGTATATAGAGGTAATGTATACGTAAAAGTGGTATTTGATCAAGCCAGTATTCTCGAACTAGAGCATTAAGTGGGTTGAGTATCATCACTTCAAATCTTCTAACTGACCTTAAGTGAGAGTCAAGAAAGGAATTAGGAAGTGACAATGAGTGAAAAGAAGGGTGATCCTTTCGGTTTTAAGCCAAAAAGGAAAATTTCTCTTCCTTGGTTTCGTCAGAGTTCTTTTAGTCCTCTAAGAACGATAAGAAGACAACATACCATCGACACTCCGAATGTCGAACGATATCATTCTCTCGACCAACCCGATACCGAGGTACGACATGAGACTCTCTTAATTCTATCTCTTTTAAGAAAAATCAATATAGTGACCCAAGAAGTCTTTTAAAAGATTATCTGGCTAAAAAGGATGGAGACAGATCTACATAATTTATACTTAATTCTTTACTTCTCACGCCCCAATTCAATTGTTCTTTTTCTTTTTTATTATATTCTTTAATTATTATTCATTATATTATAAGTATTAAACTATTATTATCTCTTGTTGATAATTAACTTTTAGATTAAAAGAACAATTAAAGGATTGTAAATAATATTAATCTTGAGTTTGGTATTACATGCAATGGTTTTTTTTATCTTTATCACAGGTATGATTCATATGGTAGTTCTTGTTCATACATACTTGTATGATGTAATATAACAATCAATAATTCCTACTTTTGATAATTAGTGTTTAATGTTTGAGTTGTTTGTATATTAGAAGATATAAGTTTGGAATTGTTACAATTTGCCATAATGTTTGACAAGGGTTAAATAAACTTCATTCTTCCCCTTGTCATCGATAAACTCTCTAACTACCAGATAAATTTGTAAGGAGTAAAATTGAGAAAGTAATAGGGTTGAGAACTTTTCGCTAAAGCTATAATCAGGAGCCAATATTAGGGGTATTGAAAGCATGAGCGAAATAATTTTCGGTTAGGGGCGGGTCTATTCTACAATCTCTCATAATTCTCTTTCGAAATGTGTTTCATAAATAAAGATGTCAGGCTCAATTCCCAAAGGTTTTTTAATATCCGAATTCTCATCTTCTTTTTCTCTTCGTCTTCATGAAGAAACTCATAGGAGTCGAAACTAATGTGTAGTTTAGAGCCTATATTGTAGATACATTTGAAGAACATGGAGAATCTTCTTCGTATTAATATATCCATTTTACTCCGCCGGGCGAAAGTTTATTTTTCCCTCATTCCTCGTTTGTTTCTCATGTATAGATAATCAAATAATGGTCCATGTCTTGTGTTCTATGTGCTCATTCTCTTTTCTGTGCTTTCATCAAACTTCTAATTAAATTTCTAAAACCAATTTTATCGATCATGAGAGATGAGTCTCTTGATGATTGTTCAAAGACTTCTACGTCTTCATTTTGTATTTTCAAAAGAATAGTTAATATTTTTTCTTTTGAATTTTTGTTCGAACCATCATCAAGAATCTATTTTAAGTATTACCTACCTATAGTAGCTATGCAGATGATATATTTTATGATGTAAGTTGGATAAGTCATGAAGACTTTCACATTGATTTTTTCCGGGAGGATAATTCTCCAATCAAATCACATATTAATTCAAGTCATGTTTCAAAGACCAGACCCGAATGGAATTTTGATTTTCCTTAACCCTTTGATTCTTCATCATACTCCAAATATGAGGGATATGGGCATTTTTTTACAAAGTTGACTGAATTTGACAAAAGGGTGAGCTAAAAGTAAATAAAACTTTTTTGTACTTCTTACATTTTCGTTATGCCTTATAATTTGATTCAATGATATGATAATGCTCGAGAAAGCTCTCTTTATTGACTTAACCCTTTGCCAAGTGCAAGGCATAGGAATTGATTAAGTGAAGAAAGCCGATTTATTTTTAAATATCCTACTTCTTTCAGCTTCCTATTTAGTTTAAAGAATAATGTCATGAGATCAACAAGACTTTTATATGGTTCATTGCGTGATTAAGAGAACACAATGTTCAGATTGTATCATTAAACCTTTGGTAAATGAATCATGCATCATTCAACGTAATAATTCTATTTACTATACATATACCTTGAAATTCCATCCTTTACTACCAAATTCATAAACATTCTAATTCTTATTAATTGCAATTCAAATGGTGAAAGGTCACGAAATTCATACCTGTTAATTAACATTTTAACCCGAATTTGTTAATTTTATAGTTGGTACTTGCTACATTACATACCTATTTCATTTTCATCTTCATAAAATATTTATACATAAACGATCGATTTCGCTGATATTCATACGACTGCGTTAGGTATGATCAAAATAATGACTTGTTCAAATAATCAGAGTTGGAAATCTTGAATTAGATGTACCTATTATAACTACAACAGAAGAATATAATTACACATAATCGTGAAGAATATTCTTGAAAGATATTGATTAATCATGTATTTATTTGTTTCTTGTACTTAATTACTAACTTATTGTTAGGTGGTTGCATTGGAATAATATTATTTATAAATCGACCTCTTATTTGTAAATTATCTAATTCTTTATATTTTTATAGAGTTCCTGTGATGTTCGATGGGTAATTGGAGACCACATTGGTGCTCATGGATCGAGAGAGCTCACCGTTCACAAGAATCAAGAAGTGGAGGTTCTTGAAGGAAGTAATGATATGTCGAGCATGTGCCTCGTTCGCCTACTTGGCCCGGTTAATGAATCCCAACCGATGCAAGGGCTCGTTCCTCTGTCGGTACTTGGGAAGAGTAGAAGATCCGGGGATGCAGAGACCGGTAAGAATTGCTTTCCTGTTTCCTAGCTCGCTCTCTCGGTTTCCCGCTCTCTCTTTCTCTCTTTCACTCTACATCCTTGCAGATCTCGGAGAAAGATGGAGAAGAGATCATATTTCTCCTTTTCATTTCTTTCTCAATTTGAATTTGTACTTTTTACTTTTCAGACACACTAGAAGCTAGAACTCCATTTGTACTTACATTGTAAATTCTTATATAATTAGATATTCCTAACCAATTGACAGTAATATCCCACTTACGATTTTATAAATTATATCAAGTAGTTTTCTTGATAATTATTTTTGACCCATATACTGAAAGAGGTTATGAGTAAGTATAAAGCACATAAGCAAATCCATATATTTATTAAAATCACAATTAGAAAATGAAATAAAGGAGGTTGGCATTGCTTCGAACATTGAATATGATTAAATAAAGTTTTAAACCACGTTTTGCGGTTTTCGTGGAATGGCTTATGAATAATGTGATTGAGGGTTTTAGGCTACTAAATGATCCAATTAAATTCATTTATACTTTATATGAATTTCTCCTTGTCGTTTGGCGGAACCCTGTTAAGCATATCATATACATACATATATTTTGTTGTTGCTTAACGGAGTCTGCAAGTTAGGACTATAAGTATAAGTAACATGTTATATATCAGCCATTCATTCTCAACTATTAGTAATTGTAAATAGAGTCATATGAAATACAAACACACTGACGCCCAATAACAAAATTAACATGCATAGATAATGTGAGCACCAGCCACATTGGCAGTAGAAAAGTTGAAATGTTCATTATGTATTTAAGTGGAACAGAAAGTCGGGTCTAGTTATTTAATGGAATGAGACGTCCAACCTGCCTCTTCAATGTATCATTAAAACCCACTTCGCTTCCTTTATAAAGAGGAAAGATATGGATGTAGTAATGTGTTGGTTCACGGTTGCGCAAATTTCGGCGAATTTTCCCGAAACTCGAACGCATTGCGAAAAGGAAGGAAAGGAGAGTGTACGAAGAACCGCTTTAGGGATGAGATCGGAGTCTTTGAGGTTGTTTTGAGAGTGAATTTGCCGCATGAGGGTACCCTTTGACTCTCGAGGGAAGCGACGAGACTCCACACGCTACTATTGATCCTCTCATTGAGATCAAAATTATTTTCCCAAACTCAGGACGAGGAAAAGACCACTATTGCAATAAAATGCTTTATGAGAGCCCTCAAGTTTATGACAACTGTAGGGCATTTGGATTGAAATTGAACACTATGCCCCGGACTCGAAACATAGAAGGGGATGCTTTGGATGATGAGCCACTTTCATTTCCATAAAGCCTCCCAGTGAGGACTAATCTCTTTCCACATGTACACTCTGAACTTGTGAACCGAGGAGGTGAAAGTTTCGCGGATTGCTCAGCTTCCTGTATTATCGATATTTCCACTCAAATTGGGAATTTGTTCTTTGTACATTTTCTATGGTGGTAATATAGTGAATGAGGGAAATTCTTTTGTATTACGTCATGCTGTCGCGTCTGGAATATGGATCAATTCATATCCAATAATACATATCTATAAATGTTATATATCATCTTTGGGGGGATTTTCTTCGAACTTTTTCCTGGATGACATCTGGGCTTTCCTTTGTGTCAATTCAATTAAGTTAGAAATGAGTTTCACTTCGGTTCCGTGAGGAATCAAACAAAGAAATGTGATGAAATAAAACAATTCCCTTGATTCCCTCTCACTCACGGATCCGCCGATATATGATCAATGAGACTAAATCTACATCAAGATAGCTTTCATATGTCAATCTCTATTAGTTATGATGAGATTTCCTCCAAGGCTCCTAGCATTCTTTTTTGACTTTCCAAATAATGTCTTTCATAAATGGGGCTAAGCCAGAGAAAGCGCTTTTTATTGTTTTTGGATATTTTTATTTACGTCATTGTGATATTAGACCCTTTTTGTCCCAATATCATATGCATATTAAAGTTTAGAAGTAATAAACTACTTATAAATATATTTTTTAAAATATCAATACTTATTTAATAACTTATAGAGAATAGTCTTAAAATAGGCGGACGAGGAAATTGAATTTCTTATCATGAATTTTTCAAGACTACAATCTCGGATTTGAATTTGGTGAAATGATCGAGAAGTCTATTGTTTTTTACTTCCTTTTCATCTTTGAAATATTCAATTCGAATATCTGTCACTTGTTTTGTTACTATTATTGAGTAGCACAGCATATTTCATAAATGAGCTTACTATTATTCCTAATTCTTGAATTCATGTAGTTTCTACTCTACTATTACTTATAAATTTTTATTAATCATTTTAATTCTTTCTCTTCTACTACTTATAAGGGAATAAGCTTTCATTTTTATATTTCCTATTCATTTTTCATCCACTCAAGTTTAATTAGTGTCGTAATGGAAGAGGAGAAATCCATTGTGTTTGAGGGTCAGTTGAAGTTAATTTAAAGGAATGGGGCGAAGAGGTTGGTCAGTGGGGATAGAAAGTAGAAGTGTAATTTTTGGGAGGGGAAGACTTGTCTGATCGTTTTCCCCGCCCGCGCCGGCGTGTTTGCCGAAGAAAGTTGAAGTCGGGGAGGATGAGGGGTAAAACCTCTTTGAACTCATACATTACTCCATCAGAGATTCCGATGGAGAGGAGAAATGAAGGAATTAAAGGACACTCGACCAGAGGACTCGTGAGTGTGTGTCGTTGAGAATTAGTAGAAAGTGCCCTTTTCATCAGACTCCTAACGAGAAGGAAACTGACTCGTGCCATTCCTATTTATTCTTATTACGCTCGTTCCAAAGTGAGTGGAATTCTATTTACTTAAATCCTCTTAATTTCAAATCATATATCATGATTTAATTATCCGCTTTGTTGTGTAAAATGTCTAATGAGAATTCTGATTTATAATTTTGTATACTAAATTTTTTTTTATTAAAAATGTATTATGTGCAAATTGCAAATTTATAATTTATTAAATGTGACGTGCAACAATTAGGATTTGTATGATGTTTTCTCTAAATTGTCCAAATTCCTTTATGGAAGTAGCACATTTTGAGATACTAATAACATATGTTTATCAATATAGTTCAGAGTGGAAGTTGACCATTTGGGAAGGAATTCATCACGAACTTGGTAGAACCAGCACGATTATATACTATTCGTGTGTATCTCATATTGATTTTGAACCAATTTACAAATTATCGTCCTCGTTATCATATTTTATCGATGATTACTTACGAATGGTGTGGGTTCAAAAAAGGTCTATGCAATTTGAGCCAAAGTGTATCTTTATGATTCATATCATAAATAGAGCGTGGGTGTGGGTGCGAATTCTTATACGATACTTGGTAATGCATGTCATGTGGATATTTCTTTTTTAAACCTTCTTTGTAGACAAGGCACATAAAAGTAAAAATGTATATACAGTGAGTTGGCAATTGAATCAATATAATTTTATCCTCCTTTTTATTGTCATTCACTCTATGCATATAACATAAAAAGTTAATTTTCCTTAAACGTATGTGGTATTTTATTTTAGAGCGATTTATAAGTAGATTAAAATATTATAAATGCCTAACAGTTACTAAAAAGTACTTACTCGTTAAATATCTAGTGCAATTTCTTCTATTCTTAGCTTGTATAGATGTAATTAATCCTTAATTTCGGTAATTTGATAGTACTTTTTAATTTTATACCTGTATTAGGAAGATTGAGTAATACATACTATAAATTATCTATGTATTCTTTTAGTAATTTTCTCCTCAAACTTTGCTTTATGAGGCATTCAAGCTAATCATTATTCGATGACAAATTTTTACTACATCATATAAGAACTTTTTTAAAGGTTTTTTTTTTATTTTCGTCGTGTTCCGATTTTCATAAAATTCTTATTTAATCATCTAAACTATCCTGAATAATGCAATTCTCTGATGGTGAGTAAAAAATTTTAAGCAAATAAATTAAACGAATATAAAAAGATAATTTTGATTATACATTGGTTAAAAAACCAAGTTTTACATCATCTCGAAGATGAGACAAAAATAAATGGAGTTTATTATCCGCAAGCTGAGGATGTAGTATATTTTCGTATTTATAATTTAAGTTTATCATGTCATCTGTTGCTTACTCAAAATGAAGATGAGGAATGAAACTGTCTAAATCAGCTATTCCTTTATTCGACTTATAATATAAAATGAAATTTTATTAGTTTTGAAGGCATTTATAATAAATTGTTAATGAAAATCAGATTGATACAGTTTAGAAGAAAATGTAGGAGAAAATCTAATTTTATTGAAGGGTTTATTTTAACTGTGTTGTATTTTCAAATATATGATGACTTGATCGACCATGGTAAATAATGCTCACATCTAATCTATTGTGACTTTATCATTTATCTTTTGAGATATTAGTAATAGGATATTGAGATTTTATTATTCCATGTCTTCTTGTCCTAATTATTTAAGTAAACAATCATTTTAAGGGTAAATAATCTAGTTATTTACTAACTTTATTTTAAGTACTTCATTTTTAAAGCATTACAATTGATGACCCTTGTAAGCTATCCTAGAGGTTAAAGATGAGTTAATATTCGAAAGAGACTGACGCCGCTCAAGAGCATTAATAATTGATGACAAATGGGAGAGAAGTACTAAATCGAAGGGGGATATGACGGATAACGAGTTTGTTTCTTGATTCCATATCCTTTCACATTTTTTATTCCACCATCCTTGCATGGTTCATAGAATGAAATGAGTATAGGTTCTGTATAATCCATTCTCTTCTTATCTTAAATATTCTGCACTGTCATTTTTAATCAAGTACTTTCAAGTTATTAGGCTTGCCCATCTGTGAAGCAAACTCCCGATTCATCACGCAATACTTCCTAATTGGAATAATCTTATTGTTTTCATTCGAGAGAGCGAAATGAAATGTATCGGAAAATCCATATTTAATGTTAATTTGCTTTAAATTTTAATTAAAATTAATGAGTTTCTTCAGTTTAGCGAAATAGGAGGTAGTTTATAATTTATTGCAATGTATATTATCTGGAAGTTTATAGGCTTTAAATATCTTATAAACAATACTACCTGAACATATATTTTTAAATTAATATTCTCATGTCATTACAATCAGTACAATCTTCATTACAATCATGTGTATATGGGTATGAATTGAGAAATTTCTACTTTTAGATTAAAATTCCAATTATTATTCCCGAAAACTACGATAATAGTGGATTTAAGGATTAAGAATGCCTATTAGTGAAATGTTGTTTTGAATAGTTTTGAGCATTTTTAATTTTATTTAACTAATGAAGGATTCGACTTTAATTTATAAAAATTTTACATTAACTATTAACTGTTATATGTCATATTGGAGAGAAATGAACATAGAGATTGTACGTTCTATGTATTATAGTTTAGCAAATAGGCATATTTATCACATCATCATTTCTATAAGATCTTAGGCTGCGGACAGTGTCGTAGTTAAATTCCACTATGCATGCAAAACATCACTATTTATAGTTCGTTAGGATTGCAATTTCATTGGCTTTCTCATTTGATTTGTTGAGCTCCAGCTTATAAGTACATACATCGTAATTTATAAAGATCGGTCCGACTATTTCGCTATACTTATCTTATATCTTAATTTATTTTAAAGTTTGTGAAAACCTTTTAAATGTGTTTTTAAACATTCAAAACATCGTTTAGAATATCGATTTCTATTTTTTTTATTGAAATATTATATAATATTACCTAATCATTACAATAATACTTAATGCCTCAAAAGAAGGCAAAAGGTTCAATCAAATCTTCAAATTATTTTGACAACAACGAGATTATCAAAATTTTAAGTAAGTTTTTAATATTTTTTATTGTCGATCTTCCATTTTAGGATAATATTTTCTTAGTGAACTATTAAATTTTTTTTTTATTATTTTTACCCTTAATTTAACTGTAAAAAGGCAAAATTGTAATTCAAATAGCCCTTTTATGTTTTGCTGTTTTGCTTAAATATTGAAGTTTAAAGTTGTAATATAGAAAAATACACGATGGTTATAATTTTGCGAGTCTTTTAGTCAGGTCAGGAATTTCCCTTTCTATACATATATCTATAAAATATGGACTAATCGAATTCTTAAACTTTGGCTTCCATCTTAGAATAGTTTGAACTTTTACAGGAATTTCCCATTTCAACTTTAGAATAAGAATTTCTAAAGATCAATAAGTTTAATCTTTTGAAGCCAATCCCACAGAAAACTCCTTTATTCCTTTATTTTGTCCATTTGTTTACCTAAAGTAGATATACTATTCTGCTATACACAATTCAATATCAAAATTCTATATCACGATGTTTATGTTTAATAATTTCAACATAAAATAAGGCGAAATTAAAATGTTACAAAAAAAACTTGAGAATAGAAAATAGGTATAATATTTACTGACAATGAGTTCTTGCGCATTCAATGTGCATTTAATATAAAAATTTGCTTGTTATATAGAAATGGAATTGTAAGTTCATCATTCATTTTTATTTATCCATATTCAATGAATCCAACGAGCAAAATGACTTTAATTACGATTTTTTAATTCGAAAAATAATGGAGATGGAAAAGTGTTCATAATAGAATATTTTATGGACAAGGTAAATTGTCTAAATAATAATTATGAGCGTGGCTGTTTAAGTCTAATATTAAAAAAATGATTGCCGAAGACATTTGCGACCGAGGTCGAGGTCGATCTCTCTGAGAGACTCGTTGTGAATCCAACCCATTTCATGGCGCAAATGAAGATTATTATGTAGGTAGAGTGGGTCACTATCTTTTCCCTCTCTCCTTCATGCATCGTGAAAGTATCTCCATTATCAATTCATATTTCATTCAATGAATCAATAATGATTTCAAGTTGATGGTAAATGAGTTTCGCTTCCCTTACCAGATTGCCCAATAAGTTCATAGAATATTTGTTACATCGGGAAATATGAAAATATTTCAACAAGCAAAATATTTTCGGAGGGGAATCTGTGATCTTAAAAGATGGGAAGAGTGCATTAGACTTAATGGAGATTATATAACATTTGATTAAATGTTCATTAACTTTGAATTCCATTCTATTTCATATTATCAATAGATTTTATGAACTTATTGGGCAATCTGTTATGCTTCAACTTCTTTCTTTAGTTCATAAAAATGATATAATCACATTATATTCAATAATTCCTCCTTAGATTTTTTATGCCAATGAGGTTTAATTGGTTGAATTGGTTAGTATGTATAGCTAGGCTGTATACTGGTATTGAATTTTAATTCTAATTAATTATATTAGATTCAAATGATGTTTAAATGGAAGTATGTACGTATTTGGGATACGAATTGAGGAAGTTGTTATTTATAAGTAAGGCAATGCTTGTTTTATTTTCAATAAATTAGCATTAAACATTAAAAAATTAATCTATTTGTAAGTACCGTGGCTTACAAATATCTCCGCCTGACCTTTTTTTATTTTCATGGTACCTTAGAATCTCGCATATTTACAGTGTTTATTATAAATTCACGACTATGATTTTTATGAAGAAAAGTATAATTTGATCAAATATTATTTAATAGTTAACACTTTAGCGATTACAGGGTAATTTTTCCCACATTTCCATGAAAATAAAAAAGGTCAGGCGGAGATCTTTGTAAGCCACAATATGGTATGACATACTATTAGAAATGTGTCTACCTCTTATTTTTTCTAATTGGCTTTTTGTTTGGTTTCGGTTCGGTAATCAAAGAAACCCTGGGCGGTTCTTTTCATTAAGAAACTTTGTAAAAATTTCATCTACATAGGCATAGGTTTGTTCTAAAATTACATCGACATATTCCGCGCATGGTTTTTTCTAATATAAAGTCTTCAATTTAGTGACATCAATTTTAAATTGGGGATTACACGAACTGCGTTCAAAAATGGAATAAAGGAAAATAAGCTTGTATTTTGAAATGAGAGATCAAAGTAAAATCGCCACTCTATATTTGATAATTCTTGATTCATTTAACATAAATATAGATTCGCTAATACAATGTACGTAATTCACCTTTATTTTCTTGAAAAACAATACCATGATATTTACATGATAAATACATAAATAATAAGGTGGAAATATTTCTTTGAAACTTCCAAATCGAAGATAAGGATTATAATTAGGTAAGTATTGTTTTAGTTAGAAAATCAAACTAAAAAGTTTTTAGATTTTTACATAGTGCATACCTATACCTCATTCTGCCCCAAAATGCGCTCGAGATTTTATTATCCGCTAATTATTTCCACCGATATGTGTGTATTTTAATAGGAAAATATTTTTTGGGCTTTTAATTTCGAGCGCATTTCGGGGCTCAATGAGGTATAAATAGCTATGTAATTCTATAAAATAAATATATTTTACTCCGACCTGACGATATAAATAAAAAGATTACCTAAACGCATAAGTTTCAAAGTCAGGTAAAGTGTTATAATCCACTGCTTGGTTAAAAGTATTTATTTTACATTTAACCCTCATTCGTCCCCTTGGTTGGGAATCCACCTCACACATCGTAAGTAACCACACGGCCATTTCATAGGATTGCCTTGTCATTTGACTCGTTTTACTCGAGCAGTCCTCACGTCTTTTAATTGGCGTTCATTTTCTTCCTTGTACTTTCAAATAATACACATAGATCATTATTTTTAATTATCAACGGAACGTGATTGCACCTCAATATAATATACAATATCTCTTATATTATTTGTTCTTCGTTACTTATACTCATCCATTTGCTGATGTGCTCATTTATTAAGAAAGAAGTTAGATAGGTACTTATTGAACCTTTTAATTTTAAGTTGCTAGTTGCTTATCATTGAACTAGATTATTTAGGTTTGAACTTTAGTATTATACTTCCGAATTTTCCGCGTTGTGAGTGTTCATTTCATGCCACAAATATTACATTTGAACACAAGAGGTTTTACCAACTAACTAAGCAAATTTTCAAATACTTTTGTGATTGTGTTTTGATAAAATATTTTTGTAGTTTTAATTTCATTGAATTATTAAATCAAGTTCTTTATTGTGAGTTTCTTATTTGGTTTAATTCGTGGAGTGGGTGGGAAATTTTTAACAAGAAATTAAACAAGTATTTTGTATATTTTACCTGTGTGTCGTGCTCAGAGAGGTAGAATCATTAATTTGGTGTCTCATTGACATGAAATTTTCAACTGTTGCTGATGCCCTTGTCATGTTCCCCACGACAAGATTCAAAGATATAAATCGAGTTTTCAATCGTACAAAGAAACATTCTCAAAAAGGTTGCAACAAGAACATCTTATTTTTGTAACACTATTTCAAGTCCATTAAGTTTTTAATCTCATACTATTGTCGTTAAACGTTCCTTTATCATCTTAAACGATCTATTTGTGAAATGGAGGAGATTGGAATCTTGTTCATACGAGACTTCATATTTACAGTGTTTGATCTCTCTGCATTTCCATTTATGTAATTAATTGTTAATTGTTCGAATACTTACACAATATTCATATTGGACTAAATTTGCTTGAAGAAACAAACATGAAAGTCAATTATCAGGAAATAACATTCACGTTATTTTTAAAGTCATGAATCATGATTCATTCATTCATGGTATCATACTTGATGATTATTACTGTTTATTTTGAGTTCATAACATGACTCAATATTCTTGTTAACTTGGGTTTGTATTACAAATCGTAGTTAGATTGATACATAATGTTTAGCATCTGTTATCTTTCATCCTATGTAAACTTTTACATAACTCTCTTCAAACTTTTGAAACTAGAGCTTATGATATATTGATCTCATCAGTGACAGAATTAATTTATATTTCTCTTTTTTCTCAGAAGGAGAAAGCAGTGCATCTGGAACTGCTCCGAGTAGTTCCCCGGTTTCAAAGCGTCGTGTATTCAGTGGGTAAGTGAAAAATTGAATGATTATTTAATGCTAACCTCTTCAGTTATTGACCACTATAATTATGTTTGTATTGTTTTAATAAACAAGTCGATTGAGTTGGTTTAACCATTGTTATTATTTTCTTTAGAAAATGGCTTCCGCCCCCACTAAGGAAGTTGAGTCAAGGGAAGAATTCGAGCGACGGGAATTCAAAAGCATCTCAATCTTTGACCAAGAAACTGAGTTCAGATAAAAAATTCAAGGTAAGATAAACGTACCCTAACTGTCTCTACTTTAACCCTTTTGTAGATTAGGATTTATTTATAATCTTATGCTTAATTAATGCCCGCTGTCTCAAATTTTTTACGGAACCCATACCCTTTGAAATAATTAAGGTTTCCTATTTTACAAGCGTAATACAGAAATATCATATATGAAATTATTTCAGGGATGCAATAGAAAATTTATCGAATTGAGAGAGATTAATAAGGCGTCTTGAAGTCATTTAGTTTTGAGAAGTTTTATTCTTTTAATGCCATATAAGGCCAGAAAGCACGAAACCTTGCGACTTTCAATTCTGACGTATGATTGGCTCCACGATGTCTGAGACTCGCTCAGTTTTCATTCCTTCCTCGTATTTATATGCCAAAGACAATTCCTTCCTCTCATTTTTATTTCTTAACATTAGCTCAACGAACATTATTCGAATGCTTCAGATTCATGAGTGATAAATTGTGATCTTCACACGGCGCGAATAGATATTTTCCAAGAGAATTTTTTATTCATAGACCTACAATTTGCATAATATTCAACTTGGTAATTTCATTTTTATCGAGTTTAGTCAATGATATTGTGTATACATACATGTATTTAAATAGTGTTTATGAGCAGAAAACTCAATTGTTATACCTAAACAAAAAATGTTACTTATTGCATTATTAAGCTTATTAAGGTAAATCGCCCGGTGGAATGGTTATGACGTCATTTTTTCCACTAGACTAGAGGTTAATAAATTGTCCAATCGAAGAGGCGTCTATCGAAAATAAACAAAAGTTAGTAAAAGTTAATGGAAGTTAAGTCAGCATTCGAAGAAAGTTAAAATTAAATGGAACCACGGTTAAATATACCCATTGATTTAATACTGCATGGGTGGATGCATTTGCGTTGATCGGAAGACGAGGAGTCATTCCTTTCCTGACGTCAGACGTCTCCCTTATATAGCCAACCTTCTCTAACTCTATTGCCAAACACCGAGGGATCAATTTTAATTAATACCTTCACTCTCCGCTTTAAGGCGAGTGCAATAATTTATATATTCAGAATTTCTTTGAATGCAAATGCGTTGGGACGTGGGGAAGACGCCGAATTCTAATTCGCATTTCTTCACTGCCGTTGCATAATTTCGCACAGATTGCAAGTCCTGTGTTGGGTCTTCCATTGACAAGGAGCCAAATCAATTTAAAAATATCTCCTCTGGAGAAATAAAGGAAACTCCTCACTTCTCCCATATTACATTCCCGAGAACAAAAATGGGATTCATGGGGAATATCTTTCATTTTGAACATGATAAATAACTTCATATGAGAGATAAACAGGAAAGATATTATGAAGTTGGTCTTCAAAGAGAGCAAACATCATACAAAAATACATTAATACACACAAGAGTTCATGCACACGCATTATCGTATGTGTATTCCTATCATCAGCCACAATTTGTTGGCCATTATCTTGAGACACCTATCGTATATCGCCTTTAAGGAATTAGACCACATGGAATGGATTCCTGAAGATGGAAAATATGCCTTTGGGATGCACCGAAATCGTATTCAAGGTATATAATATGCGCTTAAAAACATCCATTTAAATGTATAAACAATTTTCCTTGAGCTTATGTAAGTGAGTGGTGAGGAGGTTTAAATGTTCCAACATTCCTGGATCGTCTATCGATGAGATGTAAATGTGTTTGGTTCCTTTGAATAATTGCTTTTCTTGGTGTATGGTCTCATCCATTGGCTCTTCAATCTTATTTTTCTTTTACTTTTCATCACAGCCAGTTGTGGTGTTTTGTTTGTTGTGTCCAGACTCGGATTCTCGATATCATTTTTGTTCAATTTGTATTTTCTAGGAATTTATTATTTCAGTAAAACTAATATCATTTTCCTGGATGTGGGTTTTCAGTGAAATTTTGCTCTAACCATAATATTATTAAAGTTAAACTTGACTCCAATATGTAGGTTGTAATAATGGAATAAATGACGTTTTGCTCGCTTTTGAATTATCTTTATTTCTTATTTCCTTCTTTTCTCTTTATTGAAGTTGAATTGAGTTGAATTAGCGGAGAGGTTTGAGAGTTGTGGCAGTTGATCTCGGATTTAAACTAGGTCACTTGCTGAAACGATATTATAGAAGTGGCCAAGAATACTCTGTGAGTGAGTGTGTGGATCCCCAGTGGCCCACTCTTGGTGAATGCACATTTACGTGAGATTCCAAGTGCCAAATGGGAAGGCGAAGTCTTTTCTCACTTTGAGAGAAATTGTTTAGGCGTATCGGTTTTGTGCTCGCGAAATAAAAATGTTATTCTACCCGAGGCCAAAATGATTACAGGATTCTAATAAGATTTAACGATGGATATCTCATCCCACGCCTTTGTTTACCCACATTCCTGTTGAGAGTGTCTCGAAGGAAAAAACTTGAGAAGGTTCTTTTTACTTCATTTATCGACGAGGAGTTGAGTCTTTGAAGGCATTGAACATCGAAGGACGAAAATAGGGAGTTTTTAAAGTGGGAGTGATTTTATACAAGTTCTGAGGCGAGGAAGGTTCATTGATTCGACGAGATATGAAGAAGCTGTTTCGGAGTTCGGGGCGCGGGAAGGATGAAGAGAATGGGAGAAAAGAATGTGTAGAATCAGGAACTGATTCCGGGTCTCGAAATGAGAAATGTGGGTCATGGGCTCCGACTTTGATTCATCACGAAGAAGTCTCGAATGAAAAAGGAGGGGCGAAGAAGTCTCCGATGCTCTTTAAGACCTTATTCAGTTCTCCATGTCTGCGTCGCACTCAGTCGAAGAAGAGTTACATGGGTCGAGACCGGAATGTTACATTACTTAATTCACATCCGACCACATCCATGGTTGAGTTATTCCAGAACGGAAAAGAGGTTCTTATTTTCTTTAAATTAATTAAGTCCTAAGACATTCAAGCCATTTTAATAAGGTTGATAATTTAATCATAACAGACACGAACTTATAAATAACTTGAAGGGATTTACTCCATCCTATACCTTATATAACATAATAATTACTAGTATATCTGAATTTACGTAAGTATTTACTTGCATTGATTTATTCATTCTTCAGCTTCTCATATTGACAAGTTAAGGTTAAGTTGTACGCACCAAACCGCGGAAAAAGAGAAGCGATTCACTACATTTTCATCGCTCCGCACCGCTTCGCATCGCTCTTTTGAGTGAGGGAGCGTAGCGTAGCAGACCAATCAAATGATTTAGCTTGGAGGGAAGCGAAGCGGAGCGATTACTAACTTGGTTAGGAGAGAAGCGAATATTCTTCGCTTCTTTCAATGATAGCGTATAGGGAGCGATACTTTTTAATCGGTCTGTAGCGAAGCGCGGCGCGATTAAATGAGCGACAGGTATTGTAGCGGAGCGATTGAATTTTAAAATTGTTTGTAGCGGGGCGGTAACGCTCCGCTTTGAAGCGATGCAGCAGTTTGGTACGCACTAGATGTACATATTAGAAGTAATAAGATGGTGGTTAATAGACCTCGTGAGTAGATTCAAGTAATGAGAATGTCATGGTGTCGTGCGAATATGATGAGTGAAAATGGAAGAGGGAGAATTTTAATCTCAAATTTACTTTTCCTCTCGCTCCATTTGAGAGTAAACGAAGTTCGCATCAATTTTAATCAACGTTGTCCTTATCTCCTTCCACCACCTTCTTTCCATGCATCGATGCTGTATTTATCTCAATTCCTCCGGAGTCATATGTTTTAAGCCTTTTATCTCTCGATACCAGGAGTTTATATTGACGTATCTTTCAATGCTCTCGTGGGGCTTTTTTAGCTCTGTAATATCTTTAAAGAGCCATTCTTTGTTTCCTATTATTTTTGCTGGGGAAGTAATCTACTTATATTAAGTCTCCAAGTTTTGGAGACGACGGAGGAGAATATTTTTTATTATTAAGTGGGAAAATAATACGTGCACTGGGTTTTGAATCTTTTACGACATTATTCTAATAGACGTGCCATTTGCTATACTTTTACTTTTCATATTTATCATGCATTTTGAATCTTTCCAGTGAAGTTTTCTTTAGTGTATATGTGTAGTAATCGTATCACGTAGTGGAAGAAGCTATCAGATCTTCTGCCCAAGGAAAAGTCTGAGAAATCTCGAGATTGAAATGGCAAAGGAAGAGGATTTGATAGGAGGAAATAAGACTATTTTCTCATTTTATCTCTCTTGAGAAGAATCTCTTGAAGTGGAAATAATGTTTATTCGCATGCTACACGTGAACGTTCCGAGAATCTCTTACGATCCTTTGAATAAGGGAATTTGGATGATGATGATCATCTCAAGCTCCCTTTGAATACTTCTATTCTATTTTAATGCTTTTTCCTGTCTAAATGCTTACGGCTCCCGAGTGTAAACGGGCGAATGTAATAATACGTAGAGGGAAGTTGAGCGTAATTTATTAATATAATTGTTAATTTATTCTCAGGTTCCACCGACGTCTCCGACGAGTGTTGTTGAGATGGGGAACCGTGGCTCATCATTCCACCCTGAAGAGGCCCCCGAAGGAGAGAAGCCGACGAGGCCTTCGAGATCTTCAAGTGCCGACGTTGGGTTCGACCACAATGGAGCCAACAATCCCGGAGATGAAGGAGAAGAGGAAGTTGATATTCCGCCGCCAATGCCCCCCATTTCAGAGCAGTTGTTGGCAGCAACGGCGACTGCCATTGGTGATGAATCAGAGGGGAAAAGGGTAAGGAAACTCTGCCTTTTCTCTCGAGCTTCCTCCAATTCTATCCTCCTTTGCTCATGACATAATGTTGGGAGCATACAAATTTCTTCCCATTTCAGTTAGACTTTCCTCATTAATCATGGGAGTAAAAATAAGGAGGAAACATTGCTGAAAGGAGTATATTAGGTTAAGAGGGATTTGTTTCTTCTCTTTAAATTCAACCCTCTGCCTTCATTAGTTGGCATTGTTAGGAGGGGGAAAGAGACGGAAAGCTTTTATCTCATCCGCGTGATTAATATGAAGTTTACGAAATTGAGTAGGGAAGTCTTTAAATTCCATTATTCCCTCATAAATAATCATGGTTGGGGAGCGAAGTAGCCAAGCGGGGATTTTTTTATACTTTCGAGTGGGTGTTGGATCTATATATGAGAATTGGAAAAGTTTTTCTATTACATTAAATTTATTTTATGAGTAAAGGGAATAAAAATTAAATGAGTTTCTAAAAATGAAGTTTATAAGAACATGTTTATGTCAATGTGAAGTGAAAGGATTGAAAGGAGGAGCTTGGCTCCTTCATTTTTCTATTTGAATTTGGGAGAAGGAAATTATTATAATTAAGACATTTTCAAGAACATTAAATTTTTAATGTTTTCATTATTTTAATTATTTATAACATGAAGCTCTCTATAAAAAGAGAATTTAACACATTGTTTTAACAATGTTTATGGGACTTGGTTAAGTCCTCGGTTATAAAGTTATAATTCATTTGTTTATTAAAATCGACTCTTATCTTATGCGAGAATAATTTTACATCTCATGGAATATTCTTTAAATGTAAAACCTACTTAATGTATAATAAGTGCGGAAGGGGTCTCATCGATCTCATCGTAAAACATTTCATCGTAAATCCGTTCTTATCGTAAAATTCCAAAAATAATCTAACACTAATTACGATGAACGATTATGATAAGAACGGCATTACGATGAAATGCATTATGATAAGAAACGCGGACCTCGTGTGGAAGTGTCTTGTGTATTTGTTGTCTAATCCGGGTGTTGGGTTATTCCCATTTCTCTCTTGTAGTCGACTAGTATGCCTTTAAAGGGAAAACAGGGATCGTCAACTGCCGAGCTAGCTACTGAGTTAGAGCAAATCGTCCGAGAAAGAATGGTTGGTGATGGTTAACATTGAAAATAAAATCAAATTTTTGCACCAAGCCTTCTTTTTAGTAGAAAATTGCGCCGATTTTGCACTTTTTTGTATTCAACTTTTCAGTCAATTTGACTTTTTTTTTAATTAATATACACATTTCATTTTATTGTTGAGTCAGTGTAAATTAAAATTGTAGATTCACTCTTTGATGCTTCTCTCATTTAGAATGCTTGATTATCTAAGTAGTTTTGTCAAGATGATGTTAAGTCAATATTTTTCTCTTTTGAATTACATTTCGTACAGTGGTATTATTTTTATTGAGCCTCGAAGCTCAATGGAATTCTCTATTTTAGCCTTCCCCTTTGTTATTCTTTAATTTCACGAGAGTTTATTTGTATTGTTGAATGAGCGAATGTCTTCACCTTTAACTCACGCTTCGAGCACCATTTATACGCGAATGTTGACGTTTGTCATTTATCCTAATTTGTTATCATTCCAAGAGCCCCTGGCTCATTTCTTCATTACTCTCATTTTCTCTCAATTTGAGTTTCATTGCACTGGATTTTTTGTTTGGAATCATGAGATTTTAATTGATTCATGGTTTGGAAAAATATAGGAACAGCATTCAGAGAGAGATACAAATATAGAACGACTGAGCGAATTGACCCTTGAGCCTCCGAGTAGTAACGACCGAATGGAGTCAAAACTCGAGAATGGGAATGTCCTAAGCCCGACTGATCTCCCTTCCTCATCCACTGGAGAAGACGAAGCCGTCACGGCGGGAGTCAAACGGAAATACGTATTCCAAGAGCTCGTCGAGACGGAGAACGACTACGTCCGTGATTTAGGAGAAGTTGTGGACGGATATATAAGGATACTGCGAGACACGGAGAACGAGATCCAAATGCCAGAAGACCTTCGAGGAGGACGAGATAAAATTATTTTTGGAAATATTCAGAACATTTACGAATGGCATCGAGAGTAAGTCATGATTCTCATATTCCTCTCACATTAAGAGTTATTAGATGGATTCATCTCATGGAACAGAGCGTTGAGAGTCTGAGAGGGTCTTTTACTTTTTATAGCTCCTTCCATTTTCCCTCTTCATTCCCATTGAGTTTGGGAGGAGTTTATGTGTATTTGATACCTAGGCCATCATTGCTCTTCTATTCTAAATCTTTTGGTCGTAAACTCCTTCATGCCCAAAGACACTATTCATTGAAACAGATATTAATGGAAGGAGTTTGAGGGAAATATAATTAATGAAACTATTGGTGAACACCTGCTGGTCTTCGACACCAGCCATTTGGCCTCTGCATCATTTCGCATGATAAGAATAGGCGGAACTTTGACGTTCGCGAGGTTCGCAAATGAGGGCAATGAGAAGCGTATGTTGTTTTCCAAATGAGGCTTCCGGTGAGATAAGAACAAGAGAAGGCTTTACAATCTCCTTGTCAAACATCTTGGATTAATGGTCAATAAATACACGGGTTTTCACGGGGCGGCATTACAGAGTTTTCTTTCTGCTTACAGCGTGTTCCTTAAAGGGCTGAACAAGTGTTTGGAACATCCAGAGGAACTAGGACCTCTCTTCAAAAGGCACGAAAGAAGACTCCACATGTACGTCGTCTACTGCCAAAATAAACCAATGTCGGAATTCATCGTCTCTGAACACATCGACACGTACTTTGAAGTGAGTTTACTCCTTTCATCTTATCTCATCCTCTCCGAACATATAATATTAATGTCTAAATAAACAATTTGATTCATAAGATCTCCCTCGAAGTCAAATAGAGTATTATTTAATTAACGCCCATTGATTGATGTGCACAGGAAATCCGGATCAAACTGAACCACAAACTAACGCTAGGTGATTTGCTCATCAAGCCGGTTCAGCGGATCATGAAGTATCAACTCCTACTCAAAGACATACTCAAGTACACAGAGAGAATGGGGAACAAAGAAGAAATCGAAGCGATGAGGCAGGCGACTCATGTAAGTCCATTTATGCTCCTCGTTAAAGTTCGTTCTAAAGCCCAACGTGAAAGTGAAGCTTGATTGTGTTTGGGGCTCGAAATAAGGATATTTGTAAACAAGGTGTTTTTATAACTCGAGCTCATCATTTGTATCTGCTAGGTCATGCACGTTGTACCTAAACTCGCCAATGACATGATGAACGTGGGACGACTTCAAGGATTTGACGTGAGTTTTTTACATTTTGTAAACACTTTTTTTGAGTAGAAATCTTCAAATGATTTATTTCATAAGACAGACACTTTTATTTCTGTTGAATTGGGTGCTAGCCATTTTCATACTTCAACCTTTGTTGCTCAACAATTCTCATATTACCGATTAACAAGATATTTTTAAATTGAAATGATTAGTTTCACTTTTATATTATTATTTAAGAAGAAATTAATATTAAAAATAAGCCTTCTTTTAAGGATTGACTAATAAATTGTTTTAAATCATTCTAGGGGAAGATAACGGCGCAGGGAAAGCTTCTCTTGTTTGGCCCATTAATTTGCAGTGAGGGGCCATCGGCCATAAACATGAAAGGAAAGGAACTCCAAGTCTTCTTATTCGAGCAGAGTATAATCTTCAGCGAGGCTGTTGGGAAGAAAACTCAATTCTCGAACCCTGTCTACATCTACAAAGCTCATCTTCAAGTGAGTATTGATTTTGAATAACAACTTCCTTTGCCTATTTGAATCTTATGGGCAGCTTCACTACTTTACCAATTGAAACCAATAGTTGAGGAATAACATTTTATTTGTCGACTTTCTCTATAATTTTATACGCAATTAATGAAATCTAATTTATCTTCATTCACACCTTTAAATAAACATAGAGGCTATAATCTTTCATGTTCGTCAAGGAGTTTTAACGAAACTTAAAGATTTTACCATCTTGAAAAAAATTATATTACTTTTTTATATTAATGTTTTTGTATTTTTAGATAACTTTTAGGGGAAAAGTGAATAGATCCTATTTATAGGTAGTTTGTAAAATTATTTTAAATTGGGTGTTGATAGATAACTCTGTTGAGAGGCGGATTAATGAATGAAATGCTTTTTTTCACGGAAAATTTCTTGCGCTGGAACAGAAAATATTAGGGCCATAAATAAAATGGGAAAAGCCTTTTTTTCCTTTGCGTGATTTTATTAGAGATTTTGCATTCGTGTTTTTATTAGTTTATCTGCATTTCAATAAAAGTCCAATTTTCTTTTCATATATTTTGTGCCTCGTTTGAACCTTTTTTACCTTTCCAGGAACTCTATTTGTAATTTAATTATTCCGCGGAAGCGGCGACGACGAGGGGTCTTGAATAAAGCCAATTTACTCTCTTAATGGAATTATGGCGTCTCGTGGGCTATTTACATTGCATTTAGAGAAATTAGCATTGTGAAATAAATTGGATTCTCTTCAATTCCATATCCAATTTTCCTTTCTTGGTAAATTAACTTGATTCTGACGGTTAGTGAAAGTTTCCCTTCAAACTCCAATGTAATATGTTAAAGTATTAATTGAAACAATTTTTCACAATTCTATTCCCACTGCTTTAATACTTTCTTTTATGATTTTTTTTTATTAAACTCTTGTTTTTAATTATTTATTCTGGAGTTTTTTTTGCTTAATTCCATTTAGATTAAATTAGGTATAAGGTTAAGGGGAATTGATATATGAAGTAATTTAATTTTGCGTTATAAATTACAAATCTCAATTTGTCATACTGGGCCCAATTTGTCACACGAGTATGTTGCAACGATTTATGAACATTTAAAGTTCAAGGATGTTTTCTTGAAAACGAGCAAGTTTCATTCATGTGTGAGGAGAAAAATAGTTTGTTTGTCAATTATTTTTTTTATTGAGTAGGGTAAAAATTGGTCAAATTGCTCGTAGTCCAAAATTGACGATAAAAGAAGCTCACGAGGATCGCCTTGTTAGGCCACCATAAGTAGGAGTTTCTAATCACTTAAATTGGAACAAAGAAAGATGAAAATTGTTTATCTCAACAGTATTCAACCTTTGGGCTTATGAAGGTATAAAAAGCATTCGAGTCGTTAGTTCAGAGATGTTTTTCACATATCCGTGTGTTGTCAACAATAGATTTCAAGGTCTTGAGTTTTATACCTCAAGATAATGTTTTATATTAGAAACTTAATCTTCTAATCCCCATCTTGGGATATTAAGAAAATATGCATGTGTATGATGGGTATTTAAATTCAAATTCATTTATTTTCTCGATTATAATACACGATCCGCACATAGTTCTCATCATCATTTTTGTAATCTTTTGTTTTATAACTTGTAACCTAATCTTCTTAGGATGAATTTTATATTATATATTTTCTTATATAAAATTCTCAGCGACATTGAAAATGAATTCGTATTATGAGCACACATTTTGGTTTTATCTATTCAACCCGCGTTGGGGTATTAGTTTTACGAGTTGACACGACTGTTGAAGCGGCCTTATATTTTATTCAAATGAGGTGTAGAAACCTGTCTGAATGCCAAGCATAAGTGTTCATACAATTTAGAACGTTGCCTACATGGATTCAGTTTTGAATTCTTTATATGGTCCTCGTCTCGTCACCGTCTCAGAGGCAAATTCGCCAAATATGTCGAAAGTAGTCTCATCTTGGAGAGAACGCACAATACCCAAATGGTTCACCATCACAGTTCCGCGATTCTAACGTGAATATTATAGGGGATCTCTTTATAATAGTTTTTTCAAATAGTAACTGATGTATAAAATTCTACATTTTATATTATATCTTCTCTTTTACCAAAATGCGGAATTCATTAAATATTGCTATTTTACATATTTGCTTTCTAAGTACTTTTTCACGTAATAGGCAATTAAAATTATATTAAATAATAGAAGCATGTTTTGAAAGATACTCATGGCTGGCAATTAATTAATTTCTAGGTGAATAAGATGAATTTGATTGATGGCGTGGACGACGGCGACGTTTGCAAATTTCTCCTCAAGTCGACGGATCCAAAGAAGCCGAATTTGGCTTACATTTGCCAAGCTGATGTCAAAGAGAAGAGAGATGAATGGATCAATCAGCTTCAGAACATCCTACAGACTCAAAAGGACTTCCTCAAAGCCATCCAGTCCCCAATTAAATATCAAAAGAATAAGCAGACCAAAGATGTGTAAGTTCACCACTCTTTACATTTATGAGAAGTTCGACTCGATCTTCAATTTTGGTCTCAAATACCATTCTTCAACCTCTTTTTTTATTTCTTCGATTCCTATCGTTCTCTATTTTATTATCTCTATTTGAGATTATTTTTAATTCATAATTTTAAGGAAGACTCGGATTTTCTAAATAAGTTATTTTGTATTCAACACCCTATAATGACAAGTCTAAGAGCGTGAATTTATATATTATTATTTATTTTGAGAAAGTCATTTGGAATTTAATGCAAAATGCTAAAGAGCATCTCAATGCTAAATGTTTTTTATGTAAAATGGTTAAAAGACTCGAACTTAAGAATCTCTTCAAAAGCGTGAGAGTCTATCTCTAAATATGGTCAATCAATCAAGTTTGCGCACCTTTATGTGGATCAAATCAGACAAAGCTGCAACTTGTTCAACGAACTTGCAGAGAAAAGGTGTAATTCCCGAATGTACCTATGAAGAAATCATATTGATTTCCTTTTTTCATTGAACCATAGTCTACTGTATAAGTTTGTGATTTAATGATATTTTATTAAGGGAATTGTACTTATTTTACTTTTAAATAAAGAACATTATACATAGTTTTTGCCTTAAGGATTCAAGATATTTTTTCTTTTTTAAACTTGTTCCTCTGATTCTCCAACTTTTAACATGTCTTGATTACTTTAAATCAGTTACTTCTAATAATATGCACAACGAGATAATTTAGCCTGATTGTAAATCATAATTTATTATTTGATCCAATATTTGATTATAAATTGTGGAATATAAGGTGGGTGATTTACCTATCAGTATCAGGGATTTATCATGATAAGGATTGAACTTTAGAAAGGTTCATCCATCTTTAATTCAAGCGTAGAAGCAAAGACACGCACTTCTCACTTTTATATTTATGATCCTCGTGGGAAATCCCCTGATTTCGATACAAGATTTATTCACCTTTCGTTTTCTTGCTTTCGATACATGGAATCTTGAGCATTTTGATATTTTAAAATTGGGTTGTTCATAGATTATAATCATAGAAATTTCAATCGAAGCTAATTATAGCAAATATATAGTATTGCTTCAATGCCAGTTAAAAATAAATTTTATCAGTACTTGTTAAGCAGAGTTAAATGAGTATATAAAGGAGAATTTGAGAATTTACCTTGTGAAATCTGAATGAGAGGAGGCTTGTTTTATTTTAATGAAATGGTTATACAAATGTACTTTTTAGAAAAAAAGTTAAATCCCATTGAAGATCTTTATATTATATTAAAAGTACTTAAAGTTAGCCATTTTCTCTGCCAGGAAAAATTTATGTATTACGAAGTAAGTGAAGACTCAAATATTAATAGGAATGTCGAAAAAGATTTGATGGTATTGTGAAATGTACTTTAAGCATATGATACAAGAAATATTAACTAAAATAGATACTCAATTATGAAAAGTCAACGAATAACGCCGAGATTTTGCATCTTTATTCACAATTATTACGTATCAAGCTTGAAAAAATGCTATGTGTTAGAGTTTAAAATACGATACATAATTAAATATACTTAAAAGTACATTTACTTACTCATCTGTAATTAATAACAGTAAAGTATATAAACAGTACCTTCATTCGATGCTTAAACTAGTTTTTATAAATATTAAGTGAATATAAAATATTAAGTACACGTTAAAGCTACGCTTGAGAATACAATAATTAAAATTTACCATATTGGAAGCTTTGTAAATATCAGTAAGATATATGCGAGTTGATAAGTGTATTAGTCGAAATGTCTGTCAAAAACTCAAAAATAAACTCTGAAGAAGAATTGTCGAAAAGGGAATTGTTCTACGAAGGCTATTAAACTATCATACATATTTAAAAGAATTGTATTATTAACTAATGAGATAAATGTAATTGAAATCTACGAATTTAATATTATTGCACACTAGGGTTTTCCTAGAATATCGAATGATTTAAACGAAGTATTATCATTTATATATTTACCATTAAAACATAAATCCTAATTATTATTAAATTACCAATGTATCTAATTAGCTTAATCATATGATAACTTTTATGAATATGAAAATTGAAATATCTATTATAATAGCGACTTCATTCTCACCGACTCTTCAATTTTAAGTAATGATTTTAGGAAAGAAATTGTTCATTTTACAATCTTTCGAGAAAGTGCTAAATTATTTAATAATGTAATTCATCGTATTAATTAACGTACGTTTGTTATTGTGAAAGATGAAAGATGGAAATTAAATAATATATCGACTGATTTTATATTTAAAACAACAAATGGATTCGCATTTCTTCATTCAAGTCTCATCAAATCATCCTCGAGTGCTTTGTTTTGGATTGTTTAATTTTGCTATTTATTTCATTGTTTGTGTTGGTTATTTGTTTGTGTTTGCTAAATTATAAAAACTTTTTCTACCACTAAGGATAATATGCACGATTATTACACTCTTGTTCGATTTAAAATAACTTGCACCTTGATTGTCAGGTGCAGGATGAACAACTATTGCATTGCTTTTGTGTTTATCGAATGTATAAGTGTTTAATTTTGCATGAACTTTTTAGCTTAATTGCTAAATTTTATAAACATAAAATAGTAGGGATTTATTTGTATGTTTTGTTTTGTTTGTCTTTTTTAAGTGTTTTAAATATACTGTTAGCAAATAATATAATGAGAGTTTATTACATTATGTTATTTACATACATAATTATAATGTTTGTGGATTCAAAAGGTAACATTGTGAGAAGAGGATTGGTTATTTATGCACGTATTTAAATGGATACGTTTACGATTTTTACAATTCTACATATAGTATTCTTTATTTATTATAGTATTTCTTTTTTAATTGACATTTCGCTTTTTCGTAGTATATGAATATAGTGTATGAATATGACTTGAGCATTTGTGTGAATTAAATACTGTATGTAGGTTGTGAAGAGTTTCATATACTCATGATTGTTTTTGTATAATTAGTGGCGATGACTGGTGGAAACCCCCGAGCACGCTTGGCAGTTCAGTAGTTGATGGGAGCACTGTAAAATATCCACACGTTGCTTGTGACAAATCCCCTCCTAGTCCTCAAGGGTCAAATGATTCTGTTTTCGCCCCGTCAATTCCGATTCGACATCATCCTCACCATCATCACCTCAACACTTGCGATGCTCCCAAACCTGCCAAAAAATACTCATTGAACGGATGGCGAAACTCATTGAGAGGAAAAGGAAGCGTGGGGAGATATGTCACGACCATAGGAATTGGATCTCCGACCCAAGTGCCTTCGATAAATCAAGGCTTGGGGAGACGATGGTCGGAAACGGGAGAACAAGAGAAGTCATTATTGGTACTTTTAGCATTTAGTATTAAATCACCGCTTCATTGCATGCCAAAATTGCCTAACCACGCTCACAAATTGGCGAGTAGTTTAAGGGTTCGTTGGGTTTGGTGAAGGAATATACATATGTATGATAATAGGATATGGATATACATAGACATCCATTTATTTGCCTTTTTAAGTAGATGTGTTCCGGTTTTGGTGAGACTCGTTTAACATTTTTAATTAGACTACGTAAACTAATATTGACTTATTCATCACTTATAATATTTAAGTGCAATTACATATTTACTTGCTCATTTAAATTACGATGACCTCGTGCTATTTATCATCTATAATATCTTCTTTAATATTAACTCACTGATGGTAAGAGTAAGAAACTAAAGCAAGTTAATTTGAATAGTGTGTTAATTAACACTTATTTCATTAATTGACTAATAATATCTTCTATAACTTTGATACATATAAGATTGATGGAATAAACTCGAAATTCTAAAAAAAATATCTATAAAATTCTAAAACGTATTCTTGAAACAGGGGGAGTATACAGGTGGAGGGACAAGCTCAAAAGATTGTATTCCTCTCCCACCCGGTTCGGGTAAGTATAATAATTTTAGGAAAATGGAAAATTTCATATTATTGCCCAGATTTGTAGAACTTAAATAATTTTTCAAAACGTACTGGTCAGTTGTGAGAGCCCTGGCCGACTTCCAAGCCATCCGGGACGAAGAAGTGAGCGTTGAGAAAGGTGGAATGGTTCGAATCGTCGGGTTTGATCGAAATAAAAGCTACTACTTTGTCCGAAGACTTTCTCCTATAGTTTCAACCCAATCCGACGGTTGGCTCCCTGCCCATCTCTTGCAACCAGCAGGGAAGAAACCCTGGACGCTCAAATTCCGCAAACCAAGTTTTCATCGGGGACAAGCTAAAGAGTTCTCAAGGGCACACGAGAGCATAATCTCCGGATCGGCCGAGGATGTTGTGGACCTTATTGATGATGAGTTCTTGCCCTTATTTTGTCACGAAGTTCCTAAGAACGTTCGAGTTATCAGCGGCGACGACGTCTTTGTTGAGTGTCAAGTGTGTGTGAGCGAGTATAATAAAAGTGATCCTTTAATCGTCACGTGGAAGGATGCTTTTGGACATGCGATCCGAAATGGGCCAAGACATAAAGTGAGTTTTCACGAGATTGATGGATTAGCCTCGTTGAGAATCACGGAAGCTCGAGTATCCGATTCCGGGCGGTATACTTGTATTGCGACCAATGATGCTGGGAGCTCATCAACTTCGGTCTTGCTCTCAGTGTCTGGTAAGTAAACGTTTTTATTATAAACTTCTAAAGACTATTTAACCTTAGGATTTCTTTTTAATCATTTTAATTCATTTTTTTATATTAAAGCTGTCGCTCCTTCAAGACCATCACCGCCAAAAGTATATGGAATCGAAGAAGATGCGGTTCAACTCTATTGGACCAATGAAGGATGTGATATCTCAGGAGAAGATGGAAGAAAGCAAAGCATTGTCAAGTTCTACACAATTCAGCAGTCAATTGCTGATTCGGATATTTGGACAAGTTGTGCAGTTGTGGCAGAGAGTCAATGCAAAGTTCAACATTTGTTTCCAAGTCATTTTTACTCATTTCGAATCATTGCTCATGGTGAAGGGAGTACAAGAAGCGAGCCGAGTTTTCCCTCTGATACAGTTCTCATTCCTCCATCTTCGCCGAATAGCTCTTACTTAAATGGCTCTTCTTCCTCTTCTCTGAACACAACTAGTTCAACTCCCGAGAAAGAAGTTGAATTTAGCAAAAAGTATATCGAGTTGGAGGATATAAGCCGGGGAAGATTCTCCGTTATTAGGAAATGTCAAGAGATTTCTAGCGGAGAAGAGTTGGCTGTCAAGTTCGTTCATAGGAAAAGATGGAAAAAGCAGTTGATTATTAAAGAATTTCAAATTCTTGGTGCAATTTCTCATCAGAATGTCGTAAGAGCTGCAGGATTCTCTGAAACTCCATCGTCATCGGCCATCATAATGGAATTGTAATTTTTAATGCCTAACTATTAATAATTTATGCTAATTTGATTATCTAATAAAATCATAATTTTGCTTTATTATTGATTGATTTATTCATATTGAAGATTAATAAAAATTAATTATCTTTCCTTATTTTAGCATTCAAGGGCCAACTTTATTCTCATATTTATGCGAACAAGATTTTTATATGGAATATACTGTTTCTGGCCTTATGCAGCAATTGTTTCAAGCTCTTGAATGCATCCATTCTCTTGAAATTGCCCATTTAGATATTGAGGTACTTAATTACCAAACATTTTACACATTTGTAAATTAAAAAATCGTAATGAAATAAATGGATTAAAATTTATAGCCTGGAAATATTCTGATTGATACGAATGTTCTTCCGCACTCATTGAAATTGATTGACTTTGGGGATTCTTGCTACGTTGCTGAAGGTTCTCCAGATTTCCTTCCACACACATTACCGTTTTTCGAATTCGCATCCCCTGAAATTCTTTTGAGACAAAAATCTTCCGTTGCTTCTGACATGTGGAGCGTTGGAGTTCTTATTTATTTGCTCTTGAGGTAAAAATCTTTCGTTAGTTGAATTTAATTATTCAACATGGAATCAAACATATATCTTAAATAATATATTTTCTTTGTTTAAATCAAAGGTTTAAATGATAATATTTATTTTTAGTGGATCTTTTCCATTTGCAAATGAAAGTTTTGAGAAGATGAGTGCAAATATAATAAATTGCCATTATCGGTTCGGACTCGAAAGTTTTCAAGGAATCTCCTTTGAAGCAAAGGAATTGATTAAGCAACTACTGTTGACTGATTCTAACCAAAGAATTTCAGCGGCCGATTGCTCAAAAGCTTCATGGACTCGTCTCGTAAGTTTTTAAGCTAATGTTAGTTATGACCCTTCTCATTTGCTATTTTGTATATAAAAACTGTGCTTAATTGGGTTTACATTTGTCTTAGGCCCGAAAGTTTGTCACGCCGCTCCCAAAAACTCGTCTTGAGCCTTTTCTAACAAGTAAAAGGATCGAAAATGGACTTAGAAGATATCCTCATAACTCACATTTGAACAAAAATTGAAGATATTCTCCAAATTACTTTCAATATTATTTATAATGTTACAAACTTTACTGTGATAAAAATTTGTTTTTATGCTTCATTTTATTCAAGATCCTTCATTTTATCGTTTTATGTTTTTGTAAATAACTTTTATCTTTGATTGAAAGCAAAGTTTTATTTAACCTGTAAATGCATTTTACCAACAAACGTTTATTACCTGTTTTTACTTTATTGTATTATTTAAATGAATGCAATTTATAGTTTTATAAGTTTAATCAATTTTCTTTCAATAAATTGATGATATTACGTAATTAAATAATATATAAGCCTGTTTTACTTATTTATATATTACTTTCCTGGTTCACGGACAAATCGTGGCCGGGTTCTAAAACATCTGAACGCGATGAAATCTGACTATATCGACTTGGGATACTTGAAACTTACAAACCTAACCGCTCCACGAGTTGAATGTCGCAAGATCTAATTATTGCTCCGCCACGAGTTGTCCGCTCCACGAGTTGTCCGTTTACCTACTTTCATTATCTAAAAGTAAGTTTTAATTTTGAATCAAACCATTCATTTAATATGCATCTACGATAAAATAAAAGTTAATTATTACCTAGTTATAAATATCTAATAAACTATAAAAATCTTGCGTTTTTGCAAATAGTGATGAATATTATGCTCATTGAAACCATTTGTATGTTTTAATTTTATAATTGAATGAAATTAAAAGTTATATACATTCACCTATAGATTTAATTTAACATTAATTAAAAATAAAAGTCTATTATTATTTGCTATTATTTTATCATAAATATATTTAAAATTCCATATTGTAAAACGATCATCATGAAAGTTTGTGTGATTTTAATTTCATCACGCTATGACCATCCATAAATTACTTCGAGTTTTCGAGTATCATGAAATCACGTTCATTATTCAATTAAAGTTTAATACATCTATAGTCTATCACAAGGATCATTGTTGCATAAGTATATAATAAATATAGTTTTTGAAGGTGAGACAAAGGTGTGTCGTTTCCTTGAGTCGAGTCGAGTCGGTCGTCTCTTCGATACAAATGGTTTAGTCGATGTTAAAGTGCCATCTCACCAATTTCCTCCTATGTGGGACTTTTAAAATATTTATTATGTATTTCCCTTTGATTGTATTCCCTGTTCCCTCTACGCCGTTTGCCTTTTTCTCTTCATATTGATAATAAAAGGCCAAATACAAAGTTGGAATTCTGAAATGTAAAACATTCTGCACTTCCTCTTTCCACTTCAAAATTAAAATTCTTCTCCTTGACTTTCTTAACTCCTCTATATTAAATATTAGAACTACTTGAATTGGAGTATTCAAATTACAACATTAGATTAGGCTTACAATTAATTAGAACCTTCTATTCTACAATAAATCACACCATTACTATAGTTAGGATTGTCATTTGCATAACAAAGAAAGGTCGAGGAGTGAATGAAGATTTTATAATTTCAGCCTTGTTTAGGGTTGAACCAAAATGATATAGCAGATTTATCTTCAATTAAATTAAAAGGTATTTTATAATCTTTGTATTATGAAGTATTTATTTGGATGGTGATCATTGTGAATCAACTAATTTTTAATGCAATTAAGATCATTGCAAGAACAAAAAATGATTTCAAGTTTTGTTTCAGAAATTCTCGGCTCGGCTGGAGTGAAACTGCTTACCTTTTACGAATCAACGACATTCCTAAACCAGAATGTCCATTAGTGCTCAATCACCCTCGCAGGTTTGGATAAATGAATTAAAAATTAATTATTTAAACATTATTGATAATTTTTAATTTGCCCTCATCTTCATTATAGAGGAGGCTTTCAAAAGAATTAATGTCGATGATCAACGATCCTCCGGTCGGGATGCACATTGAGTCGTCTGATTGCTTGAATTTATGGAACGTGAAATTAATGGGCGCTGAAGGTACTTTGTATCAAGGAGAAAATTTTCAACTCCAGTTCAAGTTTGGTCCCAAGTATCCATTTGATTCCCCTGAGGTAAATATATATTGATCATTGTATTTTCATTATTTTCTTCCATCATTAGTTTTACAATTAAAAATTGGATTGATTTTAGGTCACTTTCGTTGGTGAAAATATTCCTGTTCATCCTCATGTATATTCCAATGGCCACATTTGCCTTTCCATTTTGACTGATGATTGGTCACCAGCTTTGTCAGTTCAGGCGGTTTGTCTCTCTATCATTTCAATGCTCAGTTCATGCAAAGAAAAGGTTGGTGTGATAAATAATTAGATTCCACAATTTAATTTTTTATTCAATTAAGAATTCTTTACTAAAATAAATTGGTGTATTTAGAAACGCCCTCCAGATAATGCTTTCTACGTCAAGACATGCAATAAGAACCCGAAGAAAACCAAATGGTGGTATCACGGTAATGCCTTTAAATATTTACAATTTTTTAGAATTCACTTTTATACACATTTCTCAGAAATTTCAATGACCTAAAAATCATTATTAAATACCTTTGTAGATGACAGCGTCTAGAAGTCCTGGATTTAAATTCAACTCCTAAATTTCATTTTAAATTCTTTCCTTCCTATATCTAATATACACAATATATTTTAAAAAAATCTTAGATATTATTAGCACTACTTATTAAGTAGGTTAATAAGATATCAATTTCACTTAATGAGAACTATAAAATTAATTCATTCCAAGAAAGTATGAAATTGTGTGATTTTCATTGGGCATTTCATGTCTTGTATATTATTTTAATTTTAAGCCCATATTGAGTCAATTAATTCCGTTGTGTAGAAAAAAATTACTCAATGCATGTTTTATTAATAGCTTGGAGTACGTGATTTTAAGTGTGGCGTAATTAGAGTAAACTACAAAATAATTAATGATAAAATATAATAAGGAATTGCATTTGATCTTATCAATTATCAGATTACTTGTATATATAATTTAGTTTATCTTTTTATGATAGAGACCGTGTGAATTTTTTATCATGATTATAATTGTCAAATTCGAGTCGCTATCTTTGTCATCTGTGATAATTTAGGATAAAATTAACTATATTAATAATCTTTTTGAGATTTTAAATCCCTTCAACTTTTACTTTTCCCACGCGTTAATCATCTCAATTTAATTTGAGTTTGTCATACGAGTTAAATAAACGGAAGTTAATTAGCATTTAATATATTACATTTTAATGATTCTTAATTATCGTAATTCTTTAGCATAACTAAACTAATTTAATTATAATATTTACTTAAGTGTTTGTTTTATCAATAAGACTTTGAGTTATAATAATTATTTGCATCGAGTCCAAAAGAATATTATTACATGTATTTGAAATATTTATTATACATATGTATATGCCTACTTATGATAAATTGTATTTAATGAATTACCAATCTTTCTAAAATGCGCAAACTTTTAGCGTAACTGTTTCTTCTTATAGAGATAATTAAAAATCAAACGTCATCTTTGCCAATTAAAAGGCTTGACAAAAATAATTAAAATTTTTGTGTAATAAACTAATCGTAAGATGTTAGACTTGTAGTAATTGTGAAATAATACTTTCGATCATGTTTATTTGAATCGCAAATAAATACATAATCTAGCGTTTCGCAACATACAAAACATGCTGTCGGAAATCATTTATCAATTTATCATTATCCAATTGTTGGAAAAGTATGAAATGATAGGGATATGTCAGACTCATGAGCGACTGAATGAGTAATTAAGGCGATTGGCAGAAATACGTTTATTAACATGTCCAATGGCATCATACGATAAGTTTTTCCTTATCCATATTTTTCATGTTTATCTTCAAAGTTTATTAATAATAATATCCGTTACTTTAACAGGCTTAAAACGGTTAACTATTAACTTCATACAAAAGAAAGCATTATTTATATTTTAATTTAATGATATAAGCAAAAATTAGGTTTTTCTCCTTTCTCACAATGCATTCGCTTTATGTAACATTCAACCCATATTAGAATATAAAAAGTTAAACGAGTGAACATTTTCATCTTTAGGTAATACCAAGTAAAATTTAGTTCAATATAGCATCCTTAAGTAAGAATTAGATTTAAGAACTAAGAATTCTTACTTTTCATGCTCACAATGTTTTGAGAAGATTAAACAAATACACAAAACATGAAAGTCTATAGGTATCTACTTTATAGTTAGTAGCTCTTGAATTTTCTGTATAAATTTGCCACTTAATAACGTATAGACACAAAACTTCCTCTTATCGAATTGTTCTTCGTTTGTGTATATTATGTAATTTGTATTCTATATTATTTCCTTAAATTACTTAAATTTTGAGGCTTTTGATTGAAATGCAATTTATGGCAATACATTTGAGAGTTTGATGATTGATTTGGTTGTAAGTTTGTAAAGTTATATTGGAATGGATTGGATTATCTTTTGATCATTCATTGATTATCTTTTTCCTTTTCCACATTCATTCGCTCAAATCAAATCCTACATTATAACGAACTATATTTGAGAGCACGCCAATAGTAATAGTTCAATGTGTTCAATGGCCATTAAATGCCTATAATAGATATATAATGCACAGCGACCACTGTGTACTGTGTACTAAACGTACTAAATAAATATTAAATATATACATGAATTCAGACCAAAATTAGAAAATGTGCTGTTTTAACACAAAGAATGAACAATTGTTTATTTATTTTCTAGAATTAATAAGATTTTACTCCAAATCTTAACCTCATAAATATCAATTTACCATTTTTGGCATACTTTCTCTGATAAAAGTTTCAATTTAAATATAATAACAATATAAATATTTTTTATATGGTTTGGTTATATGTATGTATTTGGTATTCATTAAAAACTAGCTTGAAGCATTTTACATTTAATTTTGGCGTCGTACACATATATTTAGATATTATTTGTACGTAGCAAGTAACACTGTAAAAGTTTTCATATTGATACAAAAACTGCAATTAAAATTACTATGGATTTAGATCTAATAATGCTAATGTAATATATAGTATGCTATTATATTTTTATAGCAATATTTATATATGCATAGTGCTATAAAAAACAAGTAATAATAACGATGAAATAAATTCTATTGATTGATATAATTATTAACTTATATACCAAAAATGATATATAAAAAGTTAGTAGCTATATAGTATAACTGCACAGCAGAAAATGATATTTTAAAGGCATTTTTCAATCATGGAGAAATGTAACAGTTTATAGTTTTATTAACTTTTAAATAAATAATCTATGTAACACACATTCTTTTTATGTAATTTAACAATTCAAGCACTCTATGAAATCACTCACAATTATTTATTATTTAATCATTATAATATTTAATATTAAATAAATAAGTAGTAAATATATTTTTTTATTCTTTACATACATTAATAGTATAGTGCTTTAAAAGGCAGACTAAAAATATTGCGTGTTCATTTTAAAAATGACAGTTTTTTCGGTTAATTAGGTAAACAATTTTTCTCTTGATATTCCTTTACGTATTTTTACTCAAAGATATTTTCAAGGTTTAAATTTTACATTTGTATATTATATAATTTATACAAATTTAACCATTAATGTGCAATTTTTAAGTGCAAGGCAGAGGACAGTAACACTCGAACATAGCACAGAAAGGCATGTAGTTCATACAATATTTTGGTTAATAAATTTAGATACATTAGGTATTACATGAGTTGATAAAAGGCTCGAGATACAACACGTGTGGTTTGTTCCAATTTTCCAATCTTATACCTAGGTAGTAGTGTTATAATGTGCTCAAACCTAATATTTTCATAATCTATTTATTATATAAATCAATTAGTACATAGTAATTGATAATTGTCCAAATGCATATACATAATTGCTGGCATAAAATTACTTAATCATAAAGTGTAAATATACAATTTATTGACAAAAATTATTTATAAAATCAGTACTGTTTTATTTAATTAGTTTATCTTCTTGAAATTCTCTAATACCATTTCTATTATATTATAGATTAATTGTATTTAAATCCCATTTGAAGCTAATGACTATAAAGTATGTATGAATAACATCGCACAGCAGAGCGTATCGAAACTTTCTCAAATTTCCCTTAATTAATGAATGATTTCAACTATTGTAGCATGTACATCAAAAGAATTAGAAAGATGAAAACTTCCTATTGACTGATCTTTAGTTTTCTTTAATAAATCAAGTAAAAAAAACTCGCTAAAGTTTGTAAATAAGATAATTAAAATCATGTTGATAATTATGTTGTTTATAGAAAAGAACTTTTAAAAAAACTTGTTTTAAAACGACATTTTCATATAAATTTTTAACTGTTTTCATAAAATTCTCTCTTATATTTACAGTGTATGGTTTCAACTTCTTAATAAACCTAAGATATATCGAAATTAGGCTATTTAGCTGGTGTATTCTGGGCACTCGTTTGATGTTTTATTAAATCTTCCATGTGGATCTTGAGCAGTTTTTCATGTTGTAAAGTAAAAAAAATGATGAAAACATAAAGTTATTTATTTCCTGTTCACGTTAACCCCCATAGAAGAGAGCGAAAGATTAAAGACGAAGACCTTTTGATAATTTTGAAGAGTTTTTGATAATTTAGACAGTAGAAAATGGAGTTGGCAAGTTTACTCATTCTTTTTATATTCATGGCCTATTTTAAAATTGATTCATCAAATACACCGTGTATTCAAGTAGATTAGAGTTCAATATTAATTATCTGCATTCTTACATATTTCTTGTATCATGCACATACATTTTTCATGATTCGGGACAGTTAAAGTGGGACAGCATTCATATTTTGTAATTGTTCTTACATTGGAGAGGTTCATAAGCATTTGTATTGAAGTGATTCTCATACGAAAAGTCCAATCAGAATAGAAAACTTTATAAAGAGACAAGTAGTGTAAAGAAGGAAATGAAAGTTCGTCTCAATTGTGATTAAAAAGTGATATTAGAGGGGCGGAAGAGTAAATAGGCAAGGATTTCCTTAACTCTCACCAATTCAATTCACTACTTTGTCCCTTAGACTTTAACATTAATTATGATTCAATATGAAAAATCAATATTTCGTCGTATATAAAATTATTCAATTAAACTAAAGGTTTTAAAATGTGTAGAAAATGTATATTTAGGTAGAGGTTAGTTAATAATTATTTTTTATTTAGTAATTCAAATTAAGGCAAAAGGTTGTGTGCCAAATGATAAAGTGCAGAAGGACGAAGAACTTTCTTAATGACGTAAATGGTATTAAGCATATTTATAAGCAGTGAGTTGAACAATCCACACATACTTACTTGACTATTTTCTATATACATTTTCATTTTTTGGATTCAATTTCATATTTAAACTTGCGAACTTTCTCCTTTATGATTGAGCTTTGAGCAATTTAAATGAAAGAATTTAAGTATTTTTATGTCGTGTAAACACTTATATATTTTTGTTTTCTGGCGACTGTGGCTTATTTTTTAAACGACTCTGAACAAACTCCCAAGAAATCAAAAGAGAGGAAGCTCTAATATCAAATGTATAATATTTATATCCTTAATATTATAGACAACTTCTCTTTTCTACATTTTGCATTTGTTCGCGCGTTTTCACTATGCTAAATAATATACTATCTTATGAATATTTAAGTCACTTGTACAAAAACTTTAACGATTTTTTTTCTTTTTAATAATTTCGTAGACTATAAGCTATTTTAATTTATATGCAACATTGAATAAACAAATCTAATACGATGGCGATCTGCTGTATTACAATTAATTGGTATACTTTATACATTATATAGCTTTTATTAAAGCTAATGTACATACTTTATTAGTTTTTACACTTTTGTGCCTTATGACATAAAAGTATTCATTACTTGACAGCATTTAATTTTCGAATAAAATGTTTAGTTTATTAAACCTGCTTATTGTTTAAATTGTAAAATGTATCGTATCATGGTAAAAGGAATTTGATTTGAAATATTTTTGTGTAAATGGCTGCCACAGTCCTGCTACTTATCTACCCATTCTTGGCGACTAAATAGTCAAGGCATAAGAGAAAGTCTGAATGATTACTAGCGTATTTACAGTTACATTTCATATGAATATAATTTAAATAAATTGGGTAATGTGGTATCAGTATAGTTCCAATGGGTATGTTCGTAGTCTCAGACTCAATGAATCTTTTATCAATATATTTTGAAATCATCGGGAACCATGCTTAGACTCTCGAGGATTTCGTTGATTCGTTGGACTCGTGAAATTATTTAGGAATTATGTAGGATGTCTCAAGAAGCCATCACATGGTTCGACGACGACGACTCGTTTGAGTTATTACGAGAAAAAGTTCTCTCTGGGCCTTCGTTCGGGGACGAGTCGGCGTAGAGCAAGTCGTCAAAAATGGGTTTGTCTGTTGTCGACGAAGGTGTGGGTGTTAAAGGCGGAGGAAGATGAGGAGGACGAGAGATGATGGTTGACGTGCTTCCGCCACCAGGTGAGATGGTGGACGAGTCGGAGGAACCTGGTTGACCGCCGCTACTGCTACTGCTCATTCGACCACCTTTCTCCTCCCACCCCAGTAAATCTCCGATCACTTCTGGAAAGAAAGCAAACATTTGAATGAACATTTGCCTCGAGGTTATTTTTTCTTGCATCAAAATTGTATAATTTCTCGTGATTGTTAATGGAATTTGGCAATGTAGCGGAAGACATTATTAGGAAATAATTATTGCATAATAACTAACATGATTAGAATAAATGTTAAGTAAGTAGTGGTAGTACATAGAATTTAAAATCTAGTAATGCAGAATATAAATCGTGACTTTATTGTATTTGCTTTGAAGTGACTAAAAGCGAGAGTAGGAAATAGAAATATTACTAATAATTCATACATACTTAAATGTTTGGTTAAATGTATTGTGTTAATTGTTAATTGTTAACTTTTGTGCCAAGATTGAAATGCACGATTTGAAATGAAGAACTATAGAATTTAAATAAAGGACAGAAAAGACGTTGGCGTTCTTACAAGGGTCTCGTTTTGTATCTCATCATCACTCGTTCCATCTTTACCGTTTTTATAAGAAAATCTCACTAGAGAATATATTTGACGTATTAAGAAATATGGCATAGTGTATTCATAAGTTTGTATAAGAAGAAATGCTGCACTGAAGATTAAAATTATATGGTTCCATCAAAAGAGGATTTTCCAATGCAATAATTTATGCATTTCTATACATAGACTGTTTATTCCAATGAATTAAGTCATTCTTGGTCAACTTCTAATAGTTTGAATTATTAAAGAATGGACGAAATTTACCACGTGGCATGGGTGATTTGGGGAGTTTGGACTTTGCCCTCGTCTCTTTCTCTTCGTTGACTCCAGAGAATTTAATCGGTGGTTTGCTCGAGGGCCCAGCGGCGAGACTTGAATTTTTCTTCACGGGTTTCGGAGTTCGATGTGAAGAGATGCTTCCACTCCGACTGGAACCATCACCGTAGCTCGCAGCTTCCGGGTCGATGAGTCGCTCTGTTTCAGGATCGAATCGAATGTCGCCTTTCTTTAAAATCGGTTTACTCTTTCGATCGGAGGGAGACGTGACGGGACGTTGCTGCTCTAACGATGACTTACTCCCTGTCAATATTATTCCCAATGTTAAACTATCCCAAAACACCCATACATGCTTTCCCTTTTATTTTCAATCACAATTCTGACTTTCACCTTACATTTTCATTTTTCATGCACGCTTTTCTTATAGGAAAACGATTTTCTTCAAGATTTTAACTTATCTAGGAAACTTATATTGGAAATATAATGCATTTTTCGTACTTTAATATAAAAGTACATAAGGTACTACATGTATTCAAGTTCAATGTATTTGCGTACCTACTTATTTTTGTTTATCCAATGTATAAGTATAAATTTATAAATTAAGGATGGGGAAAGCATATATTCAATTTTTACATTTTATTCTTTTGTTTTCCAGTTTATTTATTAAGCAGAAACTCATTAAAATTGTACAATTAAAAATTTCCTTCAACTTTGTAAAACGATGAATATTTTTTTACTGAGCTTTGTGTATTCGGCTATAGGCAATAAGCTTGAAAAAGAGCCAAAAAATTACGCGTAGTCATTCTTTGTTCTCACAATCTCATTTGAACGTCATGAATATTCAAAAATGGTAATAAATGAGGCAAACAATGACTTTAATTCTATGATTTGATTTAAGATAATTATGAAAAAGAAGAAAGCAAAGAATGGGGATGGGAAGAATAATCATAGTGAGAGCAGGGCTTCTTGTTTTTTTGCTCAAAATTTACAAAACGGTTTTCTTATTTAATTTGATTAGCTTCATTAAGCTGATGAGATTTGAGCTTTAATTTCTTAACATCATTTTAGATTTTCCTTAAGTTATTACTATACCATGTAGTTATACAGCTTGGCTGTGTAAAAGGAGATATTTTTACATAAGTTAATATTGCGTTATTGGACACTCGCAGAAAAGAGTGAGTGGGTGAAAGTCGAGAAAATAAATTCGTAGCTACTTTATAAAATGTATAGATTTCTGGTTGTGCTTGCGTCTGCATATAATAAATACTGCATCTAGTCCTACCTTCCCTAACTTGGATAAAATAAAGTGAAAATATGGATGAAAGAAAGTGAATAGGAAATGTACAACGTGAGCTGCCAAGTGTGAGCTACTCCTTTGAATTTCAATTAGGCCCGTCGTCGAAATGAGAAGGGAATCGAACAGAAAAGGAGTTTCAATTTCATTTCAAAAGACTTATGTCCGCTGATACAGAGGGAAAAATAAATGCTTTGATGGGAATTCCCCATTATAGTTGGCAATTAGATAATTAGAAGGAGATACGTAAAAGGATCGCGCTTTAGGCGCTTCAAAGGGAACGAGGAAATCTCCGAAGAGGAAAACCTCGTTGAGTTTGATGAAGAAACTTTCTTCAAAAGAACCAAGCTATTAAAACTCCGCAACACTAATGTATTTAGTTTCGAGTACAAGTTGAGATACAAATGTTAACACTCACAGGTTACCAAATTACCTACACTCTTAACTCAACCTCCTACTTAAATATAAAATTTTCAAATTAAACTTCTATTCATTTTTCAATCAATTATGATTTCTATATTTATCTTAACTTTTTTTAGGAGATTTTTTTATTCGTGTTTAAATAATTTTGGACGCCGTAATAACCTATTGACAATAATAGGCTATTATAATATAAAAGATGTGTATTGAAAATAATTTATAATTAATTCTTACCGAATAAATGTTGATTTATAATTTTTGTCGCCGTTACAATTCCTTTTGTAGGAAGAAACGAAGGTCTTCGAGACTTTTTATCATCAAGTGAGCTAAGGGCTTTTGTTAATGAATCATGGGATCCTCCCGAAAGACCTTCTGGCGGTCCTTTCGGAGGACGACTTTTTGACCCTGACGGGGCCTTAAATAAAATAAAGAAATGATTAAGTCTTTATGTACCTCTAATACTTTTTAAGAATTTATCAAAATTCGAGAATAAATTAAAGAAATTTAGAGCATTACCGGGATGTCAGTCGAAGGGTTTTGTTGGAATCTGGCTCTTCTAGTTCTCGCCGGCGAGTCACTCTGTTGACGAGTCCCTCTGAAGGCGTCTCCTTCTCCCGATGCGGATCTCACGGGTTGTCTCGTTGCCGGCTTTCTTCTCGGCGAGCCCCACGGGCTCCCATGGTGGTGATGCGAAGACTCGAGAGGATTCACGTACAAGTTCCCCTCAAGCTCTTCTTGTGACATGAACGGGTGGGTTTGGCAACTAGCGTAAGTGTCGGATGAGTCGATGGAGCCCATGTCGGCGGGGGGACGCGATGCGAGGATCTTCATCTCCAACACCGCCTCCTGCCCACGAATACATTCTTTTCTTTGTTCTGGGGGCTCGTGACGTGGGTAACTTGGCGGGTCCTTCCGTCTCCCCGCCATTGTGTACGGCATCTCCTCCTCATCTTCCTCCATGAGCTCCAGGGAGAAACATTAGAGCTCCGTGAGTGCTAGCTATTTGATACTAATCTATTTACTAGACTAAAATGTATAGGACCATGGAGGAATAAGAGATGCCAAGACAGAGATTTGACCTCTACTACCACGTTTACACGACGGGGAGACGAAGGAATACATACTTCAATTATATTTACTACAAAATTTACTTCATTCAGAAATGTAACAATTTGCAATTGGAGTCATTTAATATCTCCCTCATTAAGATTTTCCTATTCTAATTCTACCGTTGACTAAAAAACATTTACGCTTTTGACATTTCATTGTAATTTTAATCATACTATAATACATAAAAGAATATTATAAATTGATTCATTTGTACATAGTTGTACAAGTACTTATTAATTAAAATTTAAATAGTGTTTTAATAAATTAAAATCAAAACTAAAGTCAAAAGTATAAATTGCTTTTTGAGTCAGTCATAATGTTATCAACGATTGTACTAGCTACCAAAATAATGAGCCTTAAGCTTAAAAATTCAATTGTGCAAATGCATTCAATTAATTTTTAAAAATTCAATCTACGAAATATCCATCTAAATACAAAATTGAATGAAAACAATCATATTTCTACAGTATGAAAGAAAGAAAAAAATATTTTTTGAATTGAATTAGCTTTTGTAAGTCTTCATAATATTAAATATATAAAGCTTACAATTATATTTGTTACAAAAGTTTGAAAATGATAAGAATTTTATTTTCTGATAAATATTTTTTGTAAATATTTATTGAGTTTAATAAAATTAAATTCTCATTTGTGGAAGAGTATGTGAGGGAACAATGTGTTTTTGAGTGAGTGAATTTACATATAACAGTGTGTTTAAATTTACCTTCCGTCTCAACATCAGTCTTGTTTCTCTTGTGAGGGGAGGTCAAGGTGAATTGTTTTCCCTCCGCCTCACGAATGTCAAAGGAATGTCCTCACATAGAGCCATTTCTCCTGTGGAATTTGTCCTGCATGGGGCGGAAGAAGAGCCATTGGGACAAGTCGATGATCTCCTACCATTCATCTCTCCCTGAAACACCCACGAGAGAAATCTCAGCCTACAACTTCCTACCTTCACGCTAGAAACTCCTGGAAGTCACAAAGTCACATTTTCACCTTCTAGACAGTTAATTGCAAACTCGCATTTGGGAACAATTATTTGATAAGACACTGAGAAGCCTCAAAATGTCTTTTCAGTAGACATTCCATACAAGAAACACAGGAATCGTACACACTTAAACATTTAATCGAGTTACTCAAAATGTACTCAACGATGGCATAAGTAGTATGCGTTAGTGCAAGTCTCCGGAGTGAGTAAACTTTCCTTAAGGTGGATTATAATGTAGGTTTAGAGGGAAAGGACAAGTTCAAAATATTGAATTCTTAATGAAGCAATTTGGTTAATTTTTAATTTTCCCTTTACACACGTGTAAAATTGGATGTTGTGGAGTCATTGACTAAGGCTCACAATGGAATGTTCAAAGTTTGCAATAAAACAATAGCTTTTATTCAATTCACCTAGACTAATGAATATTGCTAACTATGTTTATTAATTATAGTAAAATTTGATTGAATGAACGTGAAAAATTTATTACAATTGCTTAAATTATGCTCTTGTTGATCAATGAGGCTCATATGATTTAAACTCAATTCTTTTAGCTTTTATTATTGAAGAAATGACCGTAACATTAGAAAATAGAAAGCTCTTCTCGAGAGTGAAATCTTAGTTATGGTTTCATTTTGTTAATTAGTCAAATTAAAAAGTGAGATTGAAGTTCTCCCTGTTTTAATAACCTCTCGTAACATGATTTAATATTTAATCAAAAATTCTTCAATGAGACTTACGATTACTTTGTTAAAACCAAGTTTGAAAGTACGCGTAGAAGGTGGAAAAGTTTTACGTAGTCTCAAAAGAATTCTCTTTCCTTTTCTTTCTCAACGAAGCCAGTTGGGGAATGTACTAGGAACTTTTTCATAAACTTCCATTTTGTTTTCAAAATCCTAATCATTTAATATTAATGAGCTTCCTTTCCGCTAAAAATTCTCTGGACAAAGTACTACTGATATTGGGAATTCACCATGAGTTTTTTGAATTCTAAGAAAGTCATAAGACAATACTGCGACAGAAGTGTACATTTAAGAAAGTGTCATTGTGAGAAAACTAAATATTTATTCGAAATTATTGTATAAAATTATGAAATATTTGGTAAGATAGCCCAATTTGAAATTCCTCTTAAAAAGAACTTGTATTGTAGAACATATTTCAATACGTGTATATATCTAGAAGTATTAAATTTCTTGTATGCAATATTGTACATAAATATACAAATTTTAGTAAAATATAAGTATCTAGTTTTAGCAATATTTCATACAAGTTTAATAAGAATGAAAGATGAACTAACAAGTACGACTAAGAGACTCACAAAGCTTTTTCATTCCGGCTGCTTCCAAGATGCCTTATAAATTTACATTGGCATTCAAATTTAAATAGTAGTAAAAATGCATGTAATGGAGAAGGATCAAAATGCATGTATTTGGTAACGTTGTAGCTCATACATGGTTAAGGCATTAGTATTCTACAAGGGTATTTGTAAAGGAAGGGCGTGAAGAGTTCTTACAGGGTCGTGTGAGGGTCCAGGGGAATCTCGCTCTTCAAACGACCGCTCGAAGACGTCCAAATGAGGGTTGAGTCTTGGTCCGGGCGGTTTCGGCCCCGAGTTGCTCCGACGATGACGAGCATGGAAGGAATGATCGTAGTTCTTGTAGCAACCTGTCCCGGTCGTCGTCGGCTTCAGCTCCCCTTCCAAACTATTCGCATCGCCCTGAGACATGTTGTGGCCTATATCAACCTATGCTTCAATTAATTATTCAAGTTCATTTCCACTAATATTGAAACTTGTGCTCAGGGAAAGTTTTCAATGGAATCTCAATTTAATAAACTCACTATCAAAATAATATCATATTACATAGAGGAATGGAATTATTATAGCAAAAGGAAGATTAATTATTGTTAAGAAAAATTCAAAAATGCTAAAAGTTGGTCAACTTTCTAAAAAAAATTGATTATATCATACTATTTTAGTGAGTAAATTTATTTAGGTAAGATTTTAAATTTACATTTTTTACTACAAAAGCTCAAGCGACAAAACGAGACAATAAATTGACGTGATAGAACGAGAATGACGGATTTGAGTTTTAATTGAAGAAGTAGAAAGGAGATCACAACATGATACATACAGATTAAGATTTTATATTAAAGTTTAGATATCCAATTTAACATGAGTGAATGGAAAGCTTTTATTATGAGATTTTCAATAATAAATTTTCAAAGATGGGAACTTTTTTATCTCAATATATTGTGTTTCCAGTTTCCATTCAATCATTTTCAAGGGAAGGGAAAGCAATATTACAAGTTTAAGAAATATCTATGTGAAAGGAAGCAGCGACTAAAAGTAAAATCATGTTCAAAATTCCTTGCGCAGTGAGCAATTGGGAGAAAAATGTCAGTAAAATTGGAGACGGAATTAGGTCTAATTGAATTTGAAATTTCCACTCGAAAATCACTTATAATCTCATCAAGAGCGGATGTTGAAGAAATTATAGAACTCGTCGAGTGAGATTTCTTTGTAAATTTAATTACTCCACCTCTCATCTTTCCATGAGACTTTTGAGAGAAGAGGAAAAGCAATTAGGAACGACATGACAGTCTGCAAGCACCTGACCTTTTACCATTTCCTTCTCCTCTACATTTTTATGTAAGCAGACAAACTTTGACGAACACAGTTATAAATTTTATGAGCTCATCTTTGGAAAAGTTTGTAAAAATGCAGATTGTTTGTTTGTAAGTTCTACTCATGTTATATTGGTAATACGGTATACCTAAATAGCATAATTATTGGTAGCGCATATTTTGTTATATTAAAGCCTATATCTTCCAAAGGTTTTTCGTAATATAGATCTAGTTATATAATTCCTTATTCTCGTAATGTTATTGAGCTGAGGAAGAAATAAGTTTATGAGGAGGTAAGTTTGTTAATCTCCGGAGAAATGTTTTCAAATTATCTCTCTCTCCTTTCCCTGTGTGTCGGAGTCTTCCTAGTGAACTTCATTCTTTCGTCCTCAATATTACTCTTATTAAGGAATCTTCGTTCATAATTGATTTCATCCCTACGAGCGCGTAGTATTGGACTCGAAAACAGATTCAGTTTAATTATTCACGTACATCTCGCCTCTTTCTCTGTGGCTTCCAACACATTTCATCTACTTACGCAAACTCATGTTTAATTTACATGAATTCATGCATACCTTATGTTTCACAAGATAAATTTCTCTCCTCCCTATTCTTTGAGTGTATTTGGATCCTCCGTGAAAATCTCCCTCTTTAATTCCATTTAGTTTCAATACAAAGTTTAGTATACATAATTCTGTATATTAAGTGGCTCTAATTTTGTAAACTTCACGGATAGCTCCTACGTGGGAGTTAAACTTATAGATTAAATGATAAATATTATTAATTACTAATTGTATCTATATCGAGTTGGCTATAAGGAAGTCTTGCTGGGTGAATTTCAAAACTCTGGCGCAGTTCAATAAGTCTCAGGTGTATCAGTTTGTAAATATTGTACTTACAGTTGAATCAGACCACCCTTTGAAATTGAGGGTAAATGTGTGTCTACGACTATGTACATAAGGGCATATAGCTCACGCAGAGGTCTCTTCACAATTTTCTCTTTGATAATTCAGAAGTGGGTCTCTCAGCTGGAGGGCGAAGTCGTGAATAAATGATTTCGGAAGATTCGCGACAAGGGACTCAACTTATTCATGAATTTCTCTCATTTTCTTCTCCTCTAATCCACTCAAACTCCTCCTCATTTTCCCTCAGCTCAAATTAGGCTCAATTGGGCTTGAGCTCTTCCCATCCACCTGAGACTTCAAATCTCTCACCAGCGTTAAATCTCGGTGGTATGGCAAGTGAAAGTGATGAAAGTTCCTTTCATCAAAAAACTTCATACATCGTTATTTACTGTAGCTGACTCATTTCTGTGTCTGACTAGAAATATTTTCATGGAAATGTGGGAAAATTTATCTTGAAATCGCTATAGTGTTAAGTATTAGATAATACTTGATCAATTTGTATTTTTCTTTATAGAAATTATATTTATGAATTCATTATAAAGATTTGACTAATTTGTTATATTCCAGGGTACCATGAACATATTTCTCGTCAGACACAGAAATGAGTCACCCACAGTACTTTAGGTGAACCTCTAAGGGGTAATTATACACCCTCTGTGTTGACTTATCTCCCTTTATTTCTAAATGTTTAAATGACTATATATTTATAAAGAGTGTCTACAAAATATAAAATTTTTATTATATATTTTTACCTACATAAGTATTACTCCACTTTGGGTACCTATACCTATATAGTATTAGAAGACAAAACTGATCGTAAGCACATAATGGAATTGTCAGATAAATTGTTTAATATTTTAATGAGGTATATGGTAGTGAATGAGTTGATAGCAAGGGCATAAATAAGGTTCTGTGTTAGTGGTTTGAGTTATTATTATAGTATTTATAACTTATCTAATATTCTATACATTGGACATAGGATTGATCAAATGAGTATTATATTTCTTATGAATGTAAAGTGACTTGTGTATTTCCTTAGATGAGGCAATAGGGTATTAGGAGAGGAGGACAGGAGGTAAGAAAGAACGTAGAAAACATTGACCCACTCGCCTGTATCGACAATGACATCGATCAGGTCCATACTTTTGGCAAAGGCATCGCGAAGGTTGACCGCGTGTCCAAAAGAGACGATAGACCCTTCTCTCTTTGCCCTCTCAAGGGCCTCACGGCGCTTCAGTGCTTTCTCCCTCCTCATCTGGTTCTTGTAAAACTCGGCAAAGTTGTTGACAATGATGGGAATGGGGAGTGCAATGACCAGTACCCCGCAAACACAACATATGCTCCCTATCACCTTTCCTACACTCGTCCTCGGGTACATGTCTCCGTACCCGACCGTAGTCATCGTGATCACTGCCCACCAAAACGTAGACGGAATCGACTCAAACGCCGTCCCTTCCTCCTCCTTCTCCGCGAAGTAGGCGAGGGAGGAGAAGATGAGGACGCCCATGGCGAGGAAGAGCATGAGAAGGCCCAGTTCTTTGTACGAGTTCCTCAACGTGAACCCGAGGGACTGGAGACCCGTCGAGTGCCGGGCTAATTTGAATATTCGGAGTATCCTCATGATCCTGAACACTTGGATGATCCGCCGGACGTCGGCGAAGTGATCGCTCCCGGTCGGCGCCGTTCCTGCCACTTTCTTGGACTCGAGGAGAAAGAGAGAAATGTAGTACGGGAGGATTGAGAGGAGATCAATATTGTTCAATCCGCCTTGGAGAAACTTCCACTTGTCAGGAGATGCAAAGAGACGAAGGACGTATTCGAGAGTGAACCAAGTGATACAAACTTCCTCGACCATTTGTAAGTATCGGTTCTCTTTGTGTTGAGGGACCACGTCGTCGTGGGTGCTCGTGAGGTTGAGGCCATCGGCCATTGAAGGATCACAAGGACGAGACTCCGTCTCATTCCCACACTCATACTCTTGCAGTTCCGGCATCGTGTTCAATGTTAATGCTATTGTGGACATAACTATGAATAGAATCGAAATCACTGCCACCACCTATGGAATGACAAATATACACATACACTTACATTGGAAAAACTCACTTTCAATCATCATCACACATAGATAGACCACGAATTTTATCCTGCTCAATCTGATTGATTAGTTGCTCGCTTAAACTAATTAATAATTTTATGGTTTTCTTTGGAGTTCAGAAAAATTAAGTTTTACTAATTTGCAAAATGAGTTCATGGAGCCATTGTGTTCTACAGATCTACAGTAATGTTAGGACTACATTACACTTTAATGTTGCAAAGTTAATGTGCAGAGTATTTAAAGGTGAATGAAGTCCATAAATTATATTTATTTAAATTTCTACCATTAAATAAATGTAGACTAAAGTGATTTCTACATGTAATATGCAATTTACGAGTAACTTTGTGCATTAGTCGTTAATTCACGCAGAGGTTCTACAAATTAGTTAAGCAAATGTGTCAATCTGAAAATTAAAGGAATTTCCATTAAATAAAATGAAAATGACATGTCTTCTCTAAAATTGAAAAGATCGAGAAATGTGAAGGTGTAATTAGAAAAGACAATTAGGTGAAATGGAGAATATTTAATTGGGACTATAGAATGTAAAATGAGCATTAAAAAAAGTAGGTTCTCATCAATTAAAATAAATAGCTTCAACCAGGATGAATTATTCAAATCAAAAGGTACACACGCTTGTGCCACTTTACTCTAGTTTTGCTTGGTGGTATTAATGGTTATATAAGCTTTTAACGTAAATGTGGCGTAATGGAAGGTTTTGTAAAGCTTAAAACACATAGAAATATTAAATACTAAAAAGCTCAAACGACTCCATTCCTCATGCAGAGAAAAAGTAAGAAAATTTTTATTTAGATTACAACTGAATACACTAAAGGGAAAATAGAGAATTTTGATATTTTTCTTATTACACTTTTTCTGAACGCTTATCAATCACAATACAGTTATAAATCTTTATTACAATTTGGATAAGGAACACCAGTTTTAAGTATTATATATACTGTTTACTGTTATTACATCTTGCAATATGTATACACGATACGGTTACATACATTCATGGTACATGGACATATAGGCATATTTCGTCATTTAATGGTTAATTTGGTATAATATAAAATCCTTGTTAAGGAAAAAAACACTCATGGAAGTTATTTCAAAGTATTTGTATTCCTTCAAAAAGAGAATTAACAATTTAGTAGCTAACATTTTATGATGTAATGTAGTGGTAAGTCAATTAAAGTTATGAGGCGACATAAAGCGGCGATTGAACAATAAAACATCACAATTAACAAACATTCTGTATATTTAATACACAAGATGAATGAAAAATAGGAAGTATAAGTAATCCGGAATTTTTATATGCCTTTTCACAAGTTGTTCTAAAGTTTCTGAGCTTTCCAGAACCCATTAATTGATTTCTTTACGAGAACCTCATGGTCTCATCGTACTTTACGTGTGATGTAACAAAAACAGTAAAAGTATATATTTCACACAAGGATGGAATTGAATCTCAAAGTTCCTCTCAGCCCGGCTCGGATAAATGCCAAAATCATTCCTACCCAACGCCCTTCATTTGAACAGACATAAAACAAGGAAACTACTTCATAAAATTCCTCCTCAATAAAAGAAATCTTCTCGAGAGTCTCCTATACCTACAGTGCATGGAAATAGAAGAAGGGAAGAAAAGATATTTAAATACTCAAAGTACAACTCCTTCACTTTGTACTACAGTAAATAGGATACAAAAAAGAGGCAAGATGGAACAGAGTGAAAGGAACGTTAAAAGGACTGGAAAGAAAGATATCTCAAGAAAAGTGAATAAATGAAGAAAATTGTAGCCGGAATGTGTTTTGATCCGATTCCAGGTAGAGGAACTATTAACAGAGACCTTCAATCCCGACAAGAACCTCCCTTCACAAAAGCCTCCAAAGGAGAAGAAGCATGTGAAAGAAGGCGAGGAATGCTTGGACTGATCGTTGCACGACACTCTTTCCCATCATTATCATGGTCCTCTCTCCTCCCTCAAGCCAAATTAAGGGAGGAGAGAGGAGAGACTTAATTTTATAAAGCTGCTGAAGAGAAGTTCCTCCAGAGAATACCTTCAACAACACACTTACCAAAGAAGCGTTAGTAGAAGAGATTTGGATCATTTCATTTAGATTCATTATAACTCTAGTACATTATATTTAAACCTAATTTCGTATAAGTTCTCTGTTTATTATTTTTTAAATGAGGATGAATCAGGATGAAAAGGTAGTTGCAATTTGAAAAGTATTTTAGGTGCTTTATATTTATTAGTTAGAGAAAAAGATGTATAAATAGTATCAAACGTGTGTTTTTTTATGAATCCTATGATGAGTTTCAGTGAGTGTTTTTAAAATTCTTAGTTATGTTATAAGCATCATGAATATGATCATTTTGATTTTATATACTGATGTTGACAAATCGTAAAAATAGGTATAAATGCATAATGTATTTAGACGGAAGTAAAAATTTGAGGTTTGAGAGCAAGATAAAAGAGTAAAGAAAGGAACAGATGAAATATTCGTGCTTGAAATGAAGAAAGATGAGGGTTTTTATATCACATGAAAAGGTAAAGTGAGCAGAAGAGACAAATTAGGGGAAATGGATTTATGATAAAATGAAAGATGAAGCAGCTAATGGACGTTTATTTCTACCTAATAGACCGTATTTCCCTCTTAAAAGTTTCTTTTACACCTCTTCATTCATGTTGTGCCGAATAAGTTTCTTATGCACGCTACATTAGTCATTAAATCAACTTTATGATATGAGCTTTACTATTCATGGTGTTAGAAAGGAATAAACCCCTATGCTGAGTCAAGCAAAAAATAAAGATCTGTATATACGTGAATGGGTGATTGTGAATGTGAAATGTGATTTGTATTTACTAAATTCAGTCCTCAGCCAATTCATATCAATTCTCGTCTCGAACCTCTCGCGAAGGAACATTTATTCGGTGGAGTTGTTTTAGTTAGTGGAACTCCACCGACTTACAAATGGCACACAATCACAATGCTTTGGGAAGATACTCTCATATCTCCGCCCTTTCCTCTCTTTACTACAGATAATACGGCCAAGTATAAATAAAAAGGGGACGTCCTGAGGAAGGAAAACTTTCCCAGGAAATTTCTATTCTCAGCTTTATATATTGTATAAATTCTGCATTTATTTTCCCTTTCCCCTTGAGACAACTTCATTTTTTCAATGAGACAATACTCAAAACTTTTCTCTTTCACATCACAAATTTCGAATCTCATTTACTTACTCTACTTTGCCTCTTTGTCCCATTGAATTTGAACGCTATGAAATTAATTCTCGTAAAAAAATCCTTATGGCAGTCTGAGTGTTTTTTTCAATCGATAATAGGCATTTGTTCAAGTCAAAAAAGAGACAAGGAACAAATGAGAATGAGCATACTATGCATATTTTCATATATCACACGTGAAGCATGTTTTATGTTTTTTAGAGTTTAATCGAGATTTGTGTGCTTTATATTAGATACAATGTTCTCTACACATTGTCCACAATAATAGATACTTTGAAATTTCATACTCCTTTTCCATATCCAAGTTTGTGTTCATAAATGAAAAGTAGTGCTAATGTATTGTACTATTAAACTTTCATAACATTATATCGTACAATCTTTGACTCAAAACTTTTTGATTATTCTGGCTCACGACCCTCGTTTGTGCAATTGACATTTTCTTTTCATTCCTCATATTTTTGACCTCTTAAGATTCTGTTCATAGCATTTCAAACTTTCTATTATCCTAAATATCATTTTAAGTTCCAATATTTTCTTTACTAAACTTTGAGCATAAATTGCTACAAGTTATCCTCCATATACTTTTATTTGTATAATATGATAATGATGGTAATATTCCGAGATTACACACTTGTAAATCCTAAAATAAATTATAATATTTTATCTCATTTTCGCACTATTGCGTAATGACAATTTGAGTCAATATTGAATTTGCATTTAATAAATCATTTGTGAATAAATCTTTTTCATATTGTAATATGGATAGAAAACTGGGACAACTCCAAATATCCCAAAGTGCTGATTGGGGTATATTTACAATTGGGTGTTAAAGATAATGGAGAAGGGCTCCTCAACTTTTAACGGGATCATTCAGAAGCTGCAATGAACATCTCTCCTACTTATTCTTGTAATGGGCGAGAACTTTGGATGAAGGTAAAGAATCCAGAGACGTGCTTTATAGTGATAAATGGAAGAGAGCTCGTAATAAATTACTAAACCATTCGACCAACCCCACTCGAATCTAAAAGTATCTGAAATGGAAGTGTGGTAGAATGAGCAAAACAAGCAGTTATTCCCCGCATCACCCTTTTCTTCTTCACATGTTCATACGTGAGGGTACGAGATGTTTAATGATGCTTATAAAAATATAATTATTTTCTTTGCATTATGATCCAGTGAGGGAAAAACCATCGAAATTAATATATTCCAGTGAAAGCTCGAAAGGAAAGATTTAAGAAAAAAATGAACTTGGAGACTACAAGTGTAATGAGCTTGGCAGTTTTATAAATCACGTTTTGGTTCCGAAATGTATAGCGTGTAGTTACATAAATTGTCAACAGACAGAATGTCTTTGAGTTTGACCAAAAATCTATTCGAGAACTCCAAGAACCTAATTGATGCATGTAATACTTACTAAATGCTCTATCTAACTATTACTTTATTATGCGTTACTAATAATGCAACTTAATACTATAAAAGTCTACCTAGTAGCCTTAATGCCATATTATTTTCAATGAAAGATTATGCCAATATTTAAGGGTCTACAGTAAAACTATCGAATAACTCTACCTATTTGAATTGTAAAGATAATAATAAATATTATGAAGATGCAATAAATATATTTATGTCAACTCATCAAACTAATTACTTCTACTGCTAATTAAATCTTAGATTAATAATTGTAATGGAAAAGTGAAAAAGTTTTGATACCCTGGCTGGACATGAGGAGGTAGGTTTCTCTAGGAGGTCCCACACGTACTTCTTATACCTTGAACACGGACCACTGCCAAAGTCTTCCTCATCTCTTTGTCTCAAAGACTCTGCCTCTTTCCGCATTTCCTCGTAGACATGTTCTTTCCTTTGATGGTACTTGTGCTGACAACACGTTTCCAAGTACAACTCTTCAATTCCCCAATACTCCATGTCCTCGGCGAAGGCCAGGACGCACATTTCATCCACCATGTGAAGCTTCCCTGTTCGGTAGAAGTTGAGGATGGAGCAAAAGGCCTTTGGATGGCGATCGAAGAAATACTCGTTGTCATCGAGCGAATAGTCATCACACATTTCAAGGATCATTTCATGAGTGGTGGCTTCTCTCAGTTGGCCTAACCTCGTATGAGGAAGGCGATCCAGAGTTTTCCAAAGCACTTCATGCTTTGTGCCTCCAACATTAAGTGTGACTCTTCGATTCATCTCCCGGGATTGGATGATCATGTAGGGTTCAGGTGGAGCGGCCGATCCACGGTAATCCCCATCATAATCACCTTCCGCAGTCCCAGACGCAAGCCGCTCAGAACTATCGTCTTCATCTTCCATCTGATACGATAAAACTTGATTTCATATTTACACAAAACTATTTACTACCTCGGTCCTATTATCATAAAATAAAGCGAAAGTCTGTTGAAATAAAATCCCAACTCTATTATAATCCCTTTTATGATTAACTCTTTACAAATTGGCTAAAAATTGTTTTAATTAATCAAATTAAAATATTTAAAAACTAAACTGACTAAAACACTATCTGATAAATGATCCATCATGGTGAAAAAGTGAAAGAAGTGAATAAAAGTGAGCTTACATGAACAATGTCCCATTTGACACCTTGGTAGTGTGGGAACTCCTCTGCATTCTCCTGATGTGGTGCCTTCTTGCTTCCGGATCGGTGAAAGTGGGAATCCCCATTTCTCGTAGGACTCGACGCCATGATATTTTCCTCCTCCTACACCTCCAACGCTAAATCTCCACCGATCACACCATGGTTCAAAACTACACCTCACCTTTCTTTCTCATCGTCCAACAACTCAGGGATTTCCATTGTTTTCAAACTCATTCAATGAGACGAGGAAAGGTCGCGAAACAAACAGAGAAATCAACTCAATTGTGCTCAAGACATCCATCGTCATGATCAATTTATCTCTTTAAGCACTTTCTCTCCACTCCCTTTCATTATCTTCTTTGAAGGTAGCGACGGATGCGGAGCAGTGATACAAGCGAGAAGAGGAGCAATTATATGGGATGCATAGTGCATCTCGTGGAAAATATGTATGAGATTATCGGTGAAGACACGTAACAAATGAGGAACTTTGAACCTTCAATTATAAAAAAAGGGGGAAATTGAAGTGGAAATACGATGTTCGTTTCTTCGCCGTGAGGGAAAGTGGTTTGACACGATGGAGATCGTCTCGTTGGTTCCAAGTGGATGAAGTAATATAAGTTCGGAGCTAATGTTTTTCCCTCTCAGCTTCTTCACAGCGGTCGTCATATCTGAAACAAAGCAATGCTTAGAGAAAATCGTTCATTCCTTCCTCAAATCTCTCTTGTACAAACCCACATGAGGGCTAACAAATGTTCCAATTATTTTTCAACAACTATTTTTCTCAAGCTGAACTTCAAAATGACTTTTCAAGCCTGAACATTTTTTCTTTCTCTTTTACTTATAACTTTTTATAATTTACAAAGTATGGTAGATGAAATTTTACGCTACTTTTTAATTATTGAATTTAAAAATTCATAATATTTAACTCTTTCTTGTACTATTAAATTATTCCATGATGAATTATTTGAGATATCTTAAAAGTTTAATAAATTAATATTATTATTTAATTTATCATTTCAAATTAGTTTAATGAAAAAAATTTGCTTCCCAAAATGTAGAATTAAACAGTCAATCAATTTGATTTAAACTCGATGAGACAAAATCTTATATTTATTAAAAATCATTTTAGATATAAATATCGATTAGTAGTAGGGTATTTAATTAAAATAGGTGGAAAGGAAGCAGAAAGGAACAACATTACAATAGAGATGAAAGAGCAAAAGAAGTTAATGAAAGAGAGATCTAATCGAAAGAAAGCATTGAATCTGATTATTAAAGAAAGGCCACTATAGTCTACATAAGTATATGTATAGTGTATATAATATTTACTTTAGAGTCTCATGTTCAAAGGTGAAAGTAACACTTGAAAGTAACTCGAGAGGAGGGTGGAGCCCAAAAGGTGATTCAACAGAAGAAACGCTCACAGGTGGAATCCCACCCGATTCCTCCGAACAAAAAAGGGAGTTGGGAAAAAAGGTTCGTATTGCAAAACTCTCCGTCGATGACTCGAAGGTTCGAATATAATAATGTATGTTAGTAGGGGAAGTGAATGTTAGCGAGATGCAACAGGAACCGAACCCTCGTCGTCCTCGTAATCTTTCACATTCTTAGGGAATCACGGGGAGAAGAAGAATGGCTGGGATGGGGAGCTTTCTCTCACTCAACGAGGCCACAGGTACACACACCAACTTACTATGTTGAACTCTTCTCTGTTGAGCCTCCAACAGAACTTGAACTAATCATCGTGGAGATTCAATTTTCCAAACACTTGTTTGTCAAATCACACGTTGTTTCCTATTGAAATCACCGACAGGGTGATAAGATTTACATGACGAGTCTTATATTGAGAATGACTTTTCCCTCTGGTTGATTATGATCCTTTCTTGGGTCTCCGCTCACTACATCTTGAATGGTTATTAGAACACTCGATGTTTATTAATGGTAATGAAAGGGAAGGAGTCTTGGCCCTGTGTGGGCTTGGGAACTGAAAGGAATTTAAAGAGGAGACTCTACCCATTTTCCATGAGTGGGACGAAGTGCGTTTGAGTATGTACCTTTGGGTTCTCTTGCGCATTATGGCCCTTCCTCCCGATCAATAATACCCGGAGACGCCTTAACAATTCGACCCCGCCGAGCCCCAACGCGCCCACGGAATCCTCCAGCGCAGGAACCCACACTTAAGCCCATCACCCACTAACTCAACTACAACGTCTCCTTTAACAACCCATCACAATTAGACGACAATAAATGGGGAGATCCGCTCTTAATCAGGCATTTTCCTGATTTTCTCCGTTTTCAAAACCTTCGTCAGACATGTCAAATTGAAAATTTGTCAGGACACGTGCGAAATATTGATATTTTGCGTGAGTTTATCGAGAGCCATAAACTGAAGTTATATGAAATAATTTAAAGGATAAAATACAGATGTGAGCATTCTGATAGAATATGAATTAAAAAAGAGTATTATTGAAAATGTCTTTTCTTATTCCAATACCTCTGGCGTCTCACCTGTCCCACTTACGCAACTACAAAGAGTTCCAGAGTATATATGTACCAATTTCTCTAGTGAATTCTCTCCTTATATACAAATAGTAGCTATATTGAGGCTTTCTACTGTTCTTATTTGCTGCTGTATTGTTTATACTTTGTTTAAGATAGTAGATATCTAGCCAATGGTTTACGATTCCTCAGTATTGTTAAAGAATTCTTCATGCATACAACCTATAGTAAAAAAAATGCCCCAGGAGTCGATATAAAATGCAAACATGCAAACTTCGTCCTCGGACCATTTCAATTGTAATACGTAAGTAATGCACGGCATGATATTTTATTGCATCTGTAAGTAAATTAGCTCCTCTTAAATAACTAAACAGAAGACTAAAACCTCTTTACAGTAGATTGGACCAAATGCACTTTTATCAATTCATATTTACATTTGTTTTTGAAGGGCATGTGAAAGATGGCTTCATTTTTTTGTTTAACCTTTTAATCACGGTCTATTGTCAAACAAAATCATCTTTACATCCGTAGAAATGAGTAAATCAAATTTCTTTTAATTACTGGAACTTTTCTCCAATGAGTTACAATAAAGACTGGGAGCGATAATTACTAAATTACCGAAAATATATATTTTCAAAACTAACATCAAATTGATTTTTTGCATTAGGGGTGAAGGGGTTAAGGAACCCATATTGCTATATAGGTTCCTTTCATATAAAGGTTGCGGTCGTTTAAAAAAGGAAAATATATTAGAAAGTATATAGAAAGTTAAGCTCGGTAGTGAACTGACTGAACTGTCATCTTCGTTTCTTAAATCTCTCTCATGAAAACTTTCTTTGGCTTCATTTACTGACTTGGGTGCAGTGAGTAAACTCAGCTGCAGGATCTCCACTGGAGAATTCAACTTTGTTTCTTCCTCTATTTCCATTCTCAAACGTCGAACTTTTTATATTTTTTAATCCTGTTGTCAAAGATATTAAATATGAAAAAGAGATAATTTGTAACTCGAGCACTCTCTAGTTGGCCGGTGGTAAAGGAGATTTTGTTTGACCAGAGACATTCTCTAGTTTAGTAAACAAGGATGTTTGTGAGAACTCGAGACATACTCTAGTTTAGGTATTAAAGGTGATTTAATTTGGCTAGAGACATCATTCGGTTTAGTAATTAAAGGAGGTTCCTGGGACCGAAGTATGTCTCCAGTTACGGGGTTAAAAGGTTAAAAAGAGCGAAGGTGCATGAATGAGATAATCTCCGTCAATGAATCACTCAATGAAGTTTTCAGTGTGAAAGTGGGACAAAATGGGGGAAACAACGGGGGATTACGTGGGAAGAACACCCGGAGCTCACGTGCATCTTTCGAGGAAGTTCGTGAAAACTTGCTTTCTCCGCCCATTACATTTAGGAAAAAGATAAATTTTGTCCTCTCCTTCATCATCTCCATTATGGTGAAGCTTTTTGAAGCACTTTTCATTCCTTTAAAATAATGAGGAGTTCAACGAAGAATAATTGATTGAATCTAATGTATTCATAATGACTAAATTACTCGTGAAAATCTTTCAAATCAATTTCACCAAAATATTTTTTTTGATTATAACTGGCATATTAATCCCTGAAATTATAGTATAAAAATATAAGAAAACCATAATAAGTTCTTTATCATATATGTAAAATATCAAATATGTTCATTCATTGTAATACGCATTATGATCAATAAATAAGATAGTGGTTTCAATATGAAAGTTAAAATATTAAGGAAAAAAGTAGTAAGATGGGATTGAAAGAAGATTAGCCGTCATTTCACGATCCACTTATTTTTGTAGCGGCTAATAAAATTTCCGTTTTATTCCTTTGGGAGGAAGTGACCCAAGGTTCTCTGACCCGTCTTTCATAGTCATACCAATTTCACTGTAAATTGAGTGGAAAGAAGAATCTCGAAATTTTAACAAATGGCTTTGTCTGAGAGATCTAAATGAAATATGAAATCCCATTCAAATAAGTTGAATAGGCTTAAATAGTCTTAAATCATAAATATAAATTACTCGTTCATTCTTAAATACTTTAGAACCTTATCTTACGATTTCAATGTAATAAAATTTACTTGTAACTTGCTTAGCTTTAAATGAAATTTATTTATTCAAGCATTTTTTGATGTATTGCTCGATATAAAAAAAGTTATTCGAAGAATGATATTTTAAAACCCGAATTCGGTGATGATGAAAAGTTGGAAATTGAAAGTCTTACGAGAAGGGAAATGGAAGTTGAATTTTCTCCTAAACTTCTTCCGTTGATTCTCATAACCCATAACTTTAGAGAATAGAGGGAAATAAAAGTGTCTTTTTATGATACGACTTACAATGGCTCCAATCCGATAGTAGAAGTTCAAAGTTATGTTATTGTGTTGGGTGTCTACAGAATTCCTATACATTAGTATTCTAGAGTATATGAAAGCGTAAGTAAAGTATTCTTATCTGAGGAGTTTGCGAGAGGACAAAAGTTCAAATGAGTTCGCCCCTGCTTATTCTCTCTTTCACTTTTTCAACTCATTCATATCCTCTTCTGCCTATTCACATAATCATGAAACTGGGACTAAAACGACTCCTTGTTTCCTCAATGTATTTATTCACCCAAATTTCAACCCGCAGTCCTTTGTGTTTAATTGTAGACATGTTGATTGTTCGTGTGTGGGTTGCATCGTGGGAATTTGCTGTTCTTTTATACAGTGTCATCATTCTTACTTTACTCCCAACATCATTTAATCTTAATTATTCATTTTCTTGTTCTACAATTTCATTACCATTTTCATCGCAAGTCGATAAATCGAGCTTTGTTACTTATATTAAATCCTTAAATATTATATAATGAAAGGTAGACATTTAATGACAAAATAAAAGAGAAAGTCTAAAAGAATTAAAAATGATAGGAAAGAATCTGATGAGTTCAGGTATAAATTCTTTTATGCTTTTTTCCTTTCAAGAAAGAAAAAAGTAATGGAATTTTTAATAATAAAATTTTGATCGGATCAAAAGTCCAATTTTCCACGAACTAAATTCCATGAGAGGTTTAAAAGAATTTCCTCTCTTCATTTATTAGATTTTAAAATTGGAAAATTAAGTTAAAAAATGTTCGAGTTCATCTGTCAGATTTTTCTTTTATTTCCTTTGTATTAAACCCATTATTGATGATAGAACGATAAAAGAGAAAGTCGTATTTTGGGTGAAGCTATGGACTCTTATGGTGATCTGGATGAATGTAAATGTATGTAATATTTGAGAACATTTTTGAACTCATGGTTTTCCCATCTCATTCACGAGTATGAGCAACTCATGGAGCTCATATAGCCAAAAAATGGAAATGGTGAGGAAGTAAATAGATAGAATTTCTAGTTTAAGCCCCTCATGGGTTGGTTGGTTGTTTAGGCGGCTTGAAAATGAAACAAGTTGAGTGGGTCTCTTCTTCGCACTCTTCAGCTATGCCATGCTATTGAGAATCAATAGTTTTCTCCCCCAAAATAAAATGTCAAAGTTGAGGATTCCACACAGGAGTAACTCAACGGCCCAAACTTCACACATAACAATAATCATAAGAAGTTGAAGGTAATTTAAACAGAAATGTTAAATAGTTTAATCCCATTTAATCTCATTGGTTGAATCCGAACAAAATGAGTCCTTAACTAGTTTCTCAGACAAATATTAATTAAACCTCGTGCCTTTTTGCAATGTTCATTTTATTTTACAACCTTAATATTTATATGATATTCTACATGCGAGAAGGATGAGAAGGCTATTGTACTACGCTTGATGCATACAAATGCTTCAAATTGTATGCATAAATAATGTAATTTATGTACAGGATAGTGAATGCATAATGATACACAAACTAATAATAATAAACATACCAGTAAAGATAAAACGTTGTTTAGTGGACTCTCCAATATAGGTAAATACGCAAAGGGGCAAATAGCATATCTATAGATTAAATTATAGTTTTATGAGTGCCAAAATGCGATATTAAAAGTATCTATGAAAAAAGGGAGATAAAAAGGAAAGAAGATGAAAAGGACCGACGGAGACATCGACCCGAGAGGAAGTCGAGAGTAAAAAGAGGAAGACACTGAACGGAAGGACCGAGCTGAAACACACATTTGGGAAAAAATTCCCCGACTTCTCCTCCATAGCGTCCATCTCAAGAAGTGGGTATTAGGGCAAACGGAGACATTAAATCAATCAATCAATTGGTGAATCCTCCCTTCCTTCTCTCACACACATTCATTCATCATGGTTAACATCTCCTCTCCAAACTTGGCCCTTTCATTTACCTCTTATAAATTAAGAAATAGAGTGAAAGTTGAGTGGAAAATAAATATACACTCCGGGTTCACATGAGCTTCCGCCGGTACTTTACATTTAATGAGGGGAAGATGGAGAAAGTTAATGTCATTTACTTTTTTTAACATGTCGCAGTGGGAGATGGAAATGATATGTGAGCCAAGGGCACAAAAGCTACGACGCCAATGGGGAAAATATGACGAACTCTTTTCACTCATAAATTATAAACATTATATAACTAACCTAAATATACATAACTTATGTATATACAAATAAATGCAAGTGTGGTGTGTGTACGTAAAATACCTTCTTAATTTAAACAGTTTTAACAACTATTTAGATGTTTCATTGGTCATTACAAGGTATGAATGAAACATATGCAGTAATTTGAATATTATTTTTATGTTAATGCTTTAAATTCATAATTGAGCGTTTAATAAAAGGGAAATTTCTAGCCCTCGCCTCAACCTTAAGTAACAGCTTACGCCAGGAATGTGAAAGGGGACAAGTTATATAATACATACCTAATACTTATACTAGCTTATTCTTAAGATTGTATTAAATAGATATATAAATATTCCTTGATATTAAACAGCATATACCTAGGTTTGTTTAAAGAGAATGGCATTGGTGTATTTGGCACATTTGGTATGTAATAAGGAGAAACAGGGGTTCCTTAAAAGAGGGCAAATTCTCCGCTGGCCTCCTGAGAAAGGGGAAAGGTGAATAATTCATTTCTTTATGGATTATTTTTACAGTGAAATGTTTCGTTGTTGGCCCTTGTAAGCTCATATGAGTTAAGCCTCTCAATTGAGGATGAATGGATCGATTGGGAACTGTGAGTAAACTCCTCGAGGCAAATAAATCAAAGAGAACCTTTGTAACCCTATTTACTACGTACAATAAACCATGCTCTTCTCAAGTTGCGAACAAGAACAATAACTGTATTCATATTCCGCCACACACGCACATAATATCGCATTTTTTAAAATGGCGTTATTCATTTGACCTTATGAACATTTGAGTAGTGCATGCGTGAATCAAATAAGAATAAATATAATTGTATGCAAATAAGTAGTCTATATATAGTTTGATGGGTCAATTGAAATCTATAAGTGATATTTCATATATCTTGATATTTCATATTATTCTAGTCTCGGGGTTGAGACCAGTATAATTCCTTCCTCCTAATACGGACCAAAGAATATCATGTAAATATTATTGGGAGACTCGTGATTTAGTTTGTAAAGCTCGTAAGCTCGTAAGTTTGTAAGCTCGTATAGTACAAAAAAAGAATTGCGAGTGGATCTCTGTATATACGAACTTGGTAATGTTTGTAACCATTATTTGAAGATGTCAAAGTCCTATAATACCTACCCTATCATAACTATTACTTCATTGTCATTCAAAGTTAAATTTTACTTCAATGGCAAACTCAATCGCAATGTGTTTTCTGAATAAATCTAGCATTTTAATCACTTCTAGTTCAGTGCACTTTTAACTTTTCGAGGTCCCATTATGTTCAAATTTAAAGTTTTAATTAAATACTTAACATTTAAGATGAAATATGTTTCGATGAATCGACTTGAGTTAAATGATAATTGAAAGGGATAAATTCTGCTCCTTACGAACTAAGAACATTTTGTCACTTTCACTTTCCTCGATTCAAAGAAAACTAACAATAACAAAAATTAATGACTTATTAATGTGAATGGTAGGTAAAATAAATTAATGCTGCTTTCATTAAATATTTAGTATCTATTTCTATTTTTCTTACCCCATATTTAAGTACTCGAGATACTTAGAATATGATTTAGAATCCCTATGTATTTACAATATACTCTCATAAGAAATTAAACGAAACCCCAAGGGTTGTATAGTTGTATTAAGGATATGTTCGTATTTAAAATGTGTACTTTGGTGTACCTTTACTTTTTTACCACTGGAATGATATAAATGTTATATAGAATTTTCTTTGGGTATAAACTTTCTTACACTTTATCAAGATAAATTATCTTATGAATCCACCATATGCTTTTTCTGGCGAACATCAATGGACCAACTGGTCCAATCCTTCATCTCCTCCTCTCATCCCTTTGATAAATGGCATACATGCGTTCACTTTATATTACATAAAGTATGTTCTTCGTTCATTATAATATTTTCAAATTTTAACAAATAGAGCTACCAAATAACCTAAATGATTCTGAATGGGAGTTTTCTAGAGAAATTATACGCCCAATGTTGTGATTTGCTAAAAACCTACTTGGGCTAAATATATTCAGCTAAGCATTTAACGTAAAAGTAGCAGTAAGTAAAATACTAGGGATTTCCTATTCACTGTAGTAGTCTCTTCAATAATTTGAATTAGAGATTGAGGATGAGGATGAGTCGGCTCGTAAATTGAAAAGGGCAATTTGTATTTATGCTCTAAATCCTCATGGAAGAGGATAGATGGATTATTTGGTTATTTCAACTCTACTTGAGATTCAGGCCCACTTGGCTCTCCACCATCATCATGAATGAGCAAAGAACACACATTCTCTGTTCTTCCCAATCGCTCGGTGAGAGTCGGGGAACCATCGCAAATAAATATTACTTTAACTAACATGAGGTATGCACATTTTTATTTACCAATCCTCCCTTTCAGTCTATCTCTAACTAACGATAAGTCCTTTTGGTCATATTGCTAACAAGATCGGATTGAACAAATGCGTCCAGGAATCAAATGATTGTTTCTTTAAATTGGAAATTGAACACTATGCCATAGTGTGACTAAAAGGGATCTTATTATAGGAAAACACATGTGTGTCACTAAAAGTTACAAATTCCATTTTACGACTAAAGAGCTCCTTCCATCCAAAAGGTAATTTATTTAAATAGGAAGTAGGTGGACGTAAGAAAATGAGATATTTGAGTAAATTCCGATTATTTGCAAATAGCGCCGTAGAAGTGTGTATGTAAAATGTGAGTGTGTGTGTGAAAAGGTCCTAAGATAGGATTTTTGCAATTCTATTTCAGAGCCTTCCGACTCCAGCTATTTCTGGCCGTAGAGAACTTCGAACTTCTTCCTCAGAAATAGGTCACTAGACAAAACCCACAACGACACTTCCCATCCCAAAGAAATGAATTCAGAGGACGAAATCTTCTTCGAACTAATCTTATTAAATTCATCCCAGGAGTTTCAACCCAATTCGGGTTCCACATATTTCCTATATTTACTTGGCCCTCTTGAATTTCAAAATTCAAAGTCAGGTAATACGAGTCTTTAGAACAAGATCACTGTTAAAGTATTTCAATTTGAGATTTTTTTTTAAAATTTGATAATTGATTTTAATTTTGAAAAATGACAATCAGGGAGAGCCGCTATGGCTCGTTCCATTCCATTTGAAGAATCAGGGAAGAATGTAAAAGTTCAATGTCAAAAGGTCTTAATTGAAACCAACTGGTTAACTTCTCTTCCTATAGCAAACTCATATGTATAAACTTAACAAATACAATTTATATTACGTGATCTTGGCTTCATTTCATGAGAGTCAAACCGTAATTCTATTTTCTAGCCTGCCTATCCTCAAACTTAATTTTCTCGACCCGCTCGAAATTAAGTAATCTTGGCCCAATTTTCTCTCGTCGGTCTTAGCTCTCTTATCACATGTCTTTACATATAAAAATATATATCTCAAGTAAATGCACGAACAATCGACTTACTTAAATATACCAGTCCCCTATATTCTTATGTATAATTATAATACCTCTATAATATATGAAATATCCAGAACTTTGCATTCGTTCATTTACTCCAACTTAAAGATAGTGTAAGTGTAAATATACATTTAAGCTAATGTAATACCACCTATAGTAAAATTCAAAGATTCTTTTCTCATAGTAGCAATATACTTTTTCGGATTTAGCCTACCATTATGTTCAGCATAAACACATGTAAGTATAATTACAGATATAGCATATTATGTATATTGGTGCTTAAACATGTTGCTCTTTGATACCCGGAGGGTATATGCGGAACTGTATTAAGAATCTTGGAACGTATTAAGGATGTGATTAGATTGAAAGATTTATAAAATCCTCTTTGAGGAGTTATTATGCCGAGATCTAAATTAGATCTGACATTATTATTCTCCTTCTAAAGGTCGGCTTTGTGCCTCATTTGTCTGGATTTAACTGGAATGAGAATTCGTTCTTAAACTCCTCATCGATCCCCCCAAAAAGAAAAAGAACGTGGAAGATGAGCAAGAACAATGAATGAAATTGCTTCCTTTTAACTCTCTCGTGAACATTTAAATTCATCTTTCAAACAGTAGGAGTGAAAGTTGATGAGGATGTAATAAGAGATTTTTATGAGGAAATCTTAGCCCGTTAATAGGTTTTGAAGGGAGAGAGAAAATAATAAACTTTCACATACCTGCTCACATGCAACATGAAAAAGGCCAACGTGAGATCTTTCCTCGATTCTCATTCACTTGACAAATGGATAAAATAAATTTTAAATGACTTTTTTCACTTCTCAACTTATTGCTCCACGAATTGGCCAAACTTTGATGATAAAAAGGAAACTTCACGAGTTCACAGAAATCTCTAAATATAAATGTAACCCAATTTGACGATAAATGTATAAATAAATGATCATTTAATATGAATAAATATTAAAAGGGCTTATTTCGAATTATTGCAGACTTTCCTCGTACAAGACATCGGGAACGCGGTGGCAAATCTTGGAGGTATGTGAGAAAACAGAGGGAACTAACACCGACGAAGTGTCTTGGGGAAATAAAGACGGATGAACCGACGAAGTGCATTTCCCTATATCTCTCCCTCAAGGAGGAATGAGGGAAACATTCGGTAAGGAAACTTGCCATGTGCACACTGCAAATTTTTCCCAATCTCTCCCCGCTTCTCATCTCATGAAAAAAAATTCAGTTATGAGTTCCACCAATTTCATCCCTTTTATTTGAGGTCCTCAATTCTCTCCATCTTTTCCACGGCTTTTACGAGGTAAAAGAATCAGAGATAGTGGGAGATAGATGAGCATTAAGGATGAGACATTATGGAACATATGAGAATATATATGAAATTTTCGAGGGGCGAGGTCGAAGGGAAATAATAATTATTACGAATTCACGCATGCCTCTCTCCCGAAGTTTGAGGAGGTTCTTGAAGACTCGTCTCAACGAGACCTTCGAGACTCCTTTTCTCCTTGAATGTTAGACGAAGGGCCGTTTCGAGAGCCCTTTGCATCTTCTTCTTATAAAAGTCTTTATTACAAAAGTACACACAATTCCACCAGAGCGTCTTGACTCTCTCCCCACGTTCTGCCTATCGTTGTTAGGAAAAGACGTAATAAGAACATAGAAATTAACTTCATCCTTTCTTTCCAAATTGAGAGAATGGAAACCAAAACCTTTGGGCCGAAACCGAACTGAGTGAGTGAACACCGATACGAGGGATTCAAAGAAGCCGCATGTGAATACACAAGACCAAAAAGGTATATACCAGAGAAGAAGATATCGGCCAGGAGAAGTATCAAAGAATAAAAGGCTTCTTCCTCTGAACTAGAGCTATCTATCTTATGATGAGGTGAACATGAAATGAACTTTCACTGAGAACGCTACTTTAATTTACTCAGTCAGAGAAAATAATGAACTATCAGCTTCGTCAAGATGTATTTAGATACTCCTACCCGCGAGTTCATACTTTAAATGTATTGCACAACTATGTAGGTATGTATGACTTTTACAAGTTTAGTAAAACATAATAAGTAATAATATGCGTAGAAGAAGTAAGTACTAATAGCAAGGTATTACATGTCATACAACGTACACGGTTGAATATCCTTGTATTAATGTTTGCCAAAACCGCGGTTCGAACATATCTTCCGCGTCCTGCGAGTTATTAGTATTTTGTAACTACAAGGGAAATGATAAACTTTCTCCTTATAATTAGAGAATGAAATCCGAGGCTCGTATACATTAGATTACAAGCAGAGATTGTAAGGTTGAATTTGTGCATGGTTTACTGGGAGAGCGTTTGTTTTCTCCATTCATTCTCCTCTTGAGGGGAAAAATGATTTGGTGAGAGAAATATTTGTGCATGGGAGATGAACTCTCTCGTGTAGTCGGACCAGTGTGTTGTGTATCTTGGAATAATACTTCCTACACTTCCTAGGTACTAGACCCCCATGAGTTGATGGATGGTCGGTGGAGTTGTGATGCTGAATATTCATAGCGGGGAAGGAGGCGATTACTTTCCTCGCCACGCAATCAACATCTTCATCTATGTCTTTTTTAATTTGACATGGGTGGACGGGTTCCTCTTTGCGGTGATTCCACTTTACGGCCATCACTCCTACAACTCGGCTCAAAAGTGAATGTTTATTTATCTTGGAAGGAAGAATATACGGATCTCAGCACTTGCCCAGAGGCCCACAGCGCACTTATTCTCACTCACTTGACTTCCCTATTAGATTACTTACCCGACTTTGCATTTATATACCCTATATTCGAGACTTGGGGAACTTTAAATACGTCTTTTGGTATTAATAATAGTATAGTAACCTACTGTTAATAATTAGGGCACTGAGAGATCTGACAATGTAAAATGATAAAAAGTGTACTATACATGTATTTTTACTAATACTAATATTTACTAGATTATTTTAATTATATCTTAAATCTATTTATTTTGGGCTATTCTATTGGGTTTCATACGTATGTATGGCATGGCTTAAAATTAATTACATAGCATGCATGTCGTTATATAATATTATACTCAACATGTGTGAAAAGATTAAGAAAGTTTATAAAGTCATTTTGTGATTGATTGTTTCATACGGATTGCATGTGCAATTTATTTCAAATGAAAGGGCATTGTGAAAATAATATGAGCATTTAATAAATGACCAATGTGAATCCATTTTATCATGTTAGAATTATTGTTCTATATTGTAGCTTTGAATGAAACTACATACTAACTTATTGAACTATTATTGAAGCTCTAAAATAAATTATTTTATATTACTTTAATTTGTACTAAAGATAAAATATTAATTAAAGTAAATGAACCATTAGAAGAGTCTTATCGTTGGGACATTATTAAAAGAGGACTCAAATATTAAAAGAAATATTATCTTGATATTTAGCTAAAAAGAAAATGATACAGACTCCTAGGAAGAGCCCAATATTTTGCAGTATGAGATACTTGAATCCTTTGCTCAAAGACTCCCTCAGTCCTTCCTCAGCCATCTCGTTCATCTTGGGAACCTTCAATAAAATATTATCTTCATATTTTTTCTTATGAAGCTCATATAATCCTTATGCTAGTTAATGAATTACCAGATCCACGAGAGAGAGATAGAGAAACATCCCGGTGGCAATGGCAAAAACATAATTTTCAAAATCGAGTCCTCCGGCAAAGATCCCTATAATGAGTCCAACGAGCGTCGCTGCAGATGATGCCATTCGGAGAAAAATTGCTCGTTTCCTCGACACTCCTGAGTTGATGAGGACGGCAAAGTCACCTTCACATGCACAAATCTCATAAACACTTAAACTCCTCACAGCTTATTCTCTATTTTACGACCAAAGGAAGTTACCAAACTCGTGAGGAATTTCCTGACAAACGAGAGCAATGGCAATAGATATCCCTGTGATGATTCTTTGGCTCAGAGCTGCTCCAATGGCAATCCCGTCAAAAAAATTTACGAATCCGTCACCAAATATGACCATCCAGGCTAAAAGAATAAAAACTTTATTCCCCAAATTCCCCACTATACCATGCTAAAATCTTAAGGAAACACAAAGTGACGAAGTTCATGTTGAAAATAACAGCTTGATATTGAGAAATACTACATAAAAGATATAAAAGGCAAAGTAATGAATTTGAAATATATTATTTACTTGGTTAGATAATTAAAGTAATGTGTAAAAATAACCTAAGCTCGAGACTCGGGCTGCTTTCTGCCCAAACTTGCTGCTTGTTTTTGACAATTGACTCAATTGAGACAGTATGCTGGGACGCCTGACGCGCCCCTGAAGTCCAAATTAGAAAATTAACAAGAGTTCCTAATTTAAAAGAATGTGGTAATTAAGAGTGAACCTGAATGCTGACATCTTGAACTGTGAGTCGGCTCACGGTGCTCGGTCTTCTTGAAGCAGAAATTGGGACATCAATAATAGTCACCTTATTCTGGCTTGACAAATGAGACTCTCGTTCAGCCATTGAGCAATTTCCCTCACTTGACGAACCCGTCAAGTTCATACTAATGTCATGAGGAAGATCCGAGTCAACGGAATCAATTTGGATTACAGGGACTATAAATTGGGGTGATGAGGGTGACCGAACATTTGTCAGTTCATTTTCATCTCCATTAATCCAGTGTTCAGTTTCAAACACGAAATTCGGAATGTTCCTCATTTCCTTTTCAAGATTTCGTGACTTTTTTTCTTCTTCTTGCTATTAAAATAAAAAATAAGATTATGATCAAATGTATTCTACTCACCATATTTCATTTTTAATTTTCGCATATTGTTTAAAAATGCGTATTTGTAAATGCAAACTTCTTGGAACACGAGTATGGCTTTTATGATTCGCTCAACCATGAAGAAGAACCAAATGCCCGCAATAATAATCATGGAGAATGTGAGATAATCGTTTTCTTCGTCTTCCTCAAGAGAATGGTAGGTCTGTAAATTTTATTCGCATCAAATTCGAGTAATTTAATCACACTATGAATGATTTGATGAACTTAATCACTTCTTGTAGATTCACTTTAAAAACTTTTGGCAAGCGTGATTTTAAAATCTTTGTTTAAAAGAATACGAATAAAAAGTTCAATTACTCCTGGAATGAGGAGGAATGCAGTTGATCCGAGAAGACATCCAGTTGCGAGACCAACCATTCCAACGACAATGTCATCAAAGAATCTGTTTTTCATTAAAGGGAAGACTAAGAGCCCCGTGAGAGCACATGAGAAGACCATCAAAGCACAAACTCCTCCGTATGCCCAAACTGACATTAAAACATAAATATTATTTATTAGTCCATTATGAAAAATATGCGCTTTGAAGAGAATTTATAAGTAATTCTGTTAATTACATAAACTAAATGTTTATGTTTAATTTCTGTATTAAAATATTACCTTCTTCTATTGGAGGTTTGTCATTTTCTTTATTCTCTTCCGTTGATTTTCCTTTTATCTTCTTGGTAGATTTTCTATCCGCATCCGTTTGATCGTTCGAAGCTTCAATGATATTTTCATATCTATAATTTAATCTTAAAGTACGATCAATTTGCGAGGTCCGCTCTTGAAGGAAATGAATTGAGAGCGTTTTGTTCTTGTCGACCAGAATTTGCTCAAAGTTGATCTCATAGGTCAAATTCTGCTCGTTGGTCTTATTGAGTTTCTCTATTTGATCGTATGAACAAACGATGCTTTGAACTTCTTCTTCCGTCAGGAATGACTTTGAGGAAGAGAACTTCTGAAGGACGTAAATGAAAACGACATCCTCATCTGTTTCCAATTTATTTTCAACTCTTGAAATTGCACTGCCCCCCGTACCGTAAAGGAATGAGAGAAGGAGAATGGCAAAAATGAAGAAATGAGAAAAATACTTGATTTTTATTAATTTCATTCTTAAGGGCAATCGGCTTGAACTTGCACAAGCTAGTTTTTTAAATGATTTTTATACACAAAACAAAGGTGGAATGATGCTAAAATATTAATTCTAACTAAATGTATAATAAATGTAATAAAAACATATTTGGTATATTGTGTATTTAATTCAAAGATTATCAGTTACCTATCATATGGATAAGCAGTCACAAAACGCCGCTATTAAGTATCTATCAAATGACAAAATGATTTGTGCTAGCTTAATTCTCAATTGTAAACACATGAAACCATCACTCCAAAATTGACCCACCAAAAATTATTTATTTATTACTTAACTATAATAAATAACCTGCACAAACACAGTCTGATTTTTCATTTGTGACAAGTTCAATAAAATTTGATCTGTATGGAATCAAAGATTCACCTGAAGAGAATGTTATCATAATCTCATAATAAATTGATTTTTATTGACCTTTAACAATTTCTACTTAATAAAAGTAAAAACTGATTTTTAAACATAATTTGATTAAATTCTAGCAAAGCTTAATAAGCTTTACTTGATCTACGTTTGAAATTGTTATTTGTTTAAATGAAGATTCAAAAATCTTTTTGACCATGATGATAAAAATGCTTTATAGTTTAAAATGATTTAAAAATAATAACTTACAAACTCAAACGCAATTTATTACTACTGAATTGTGAAATTGAAGTGAAATTCATATATAATGTCCCTTATTTTGGTTCAAGGGAACGACAGAGGGGAAAACAAGGCGTAAGCATAAAATACAGCTTCTAAACTTTATTATTAAGTTATTGTTTTATAATGCCCAAGCACATCAATTCTCCTTTGTGTCCATTCTTCTTCACTAGAAAAGTCGTTGATTTTATTTTTATTTCATCTTTTATTTCCAACTTTAATTATTTGATATTAGCCGCAAGTAGGGTTGAATCGAGAGGAGGCTGGGCGAAGATAATTTTCAAGGGAGGAGCTCTCTTGATTCAAAATAAGGGACATTATATATAAATTTCACTTTAGTAGAGTTTAATATAATTAAGAATTGGGAAAATAGATGAATTTGTCAATTCAACATTTAATATGCTCACTTTTTGCCCCGTTTACTCAATCACTTTTCCTTTGATTTTGAACCACTTTCAATTCTTTTGTGTAGACTTTGGTCATTTTAACAAATATTATTTAATGGACATGCACAAATAAACTTGATTTAGATTGATAATGAACTTGTTGAACGCTGATTAAAAGAAAATTGCATTGTAATCTATTTCAGCACCTTACATAATGAATTTAAGGCATAAGCTTATCTAATACATAGTGGTAAAAATTATAAGGTGGTTAGTATTGGGTTGTATTTAAGTGCACCAGTAGTAATTCTGGGATTTCAGTGAAAATACTAGATTTGCAGTAGGAATATTAATATTGCAGCTAAATACTAATGGTGTTGTATAAATACCAATTTACCTGTAGTAAACCCAACCTGTAATATTATAAAGTAAAAGTGATCTTATAAAGATCATAAAATATCAATTAATCTGATCTGATCACTGAATGAGTCGATTTTCAGCAAAATGAGTTATGCTAAAAGATAGTGATATTATGATCACTCTTTAATCTCCATCTCAATTACTAACCGTGTTGTGAAAATTTACTTCTATTTTGACATATAGGAACTTCTCATTTAATCCAAAATAGCTAGAACAGATCAACAGATCATTTGAAACTCGGCCCTTATGCCAAGATCAGATCAGATCAATTAATTTGCTTTTTGTACTAAACCTTAAGTGATCTAATATAAGATCACTATCCTATCTTTTAACATTAACTAAACTTGTCATCTTGTTCAATCTCTCAATTCACCCCATCTCAAAAATCAGATCAGATCGCTTGAAAACCGACTCTTTCAAAGATCAGATCATTTAAGATCACTCATCTTGAGTTACTGATCTTTTACTTACAGGTTGGTTTTACTACAGATAAATAGGTATTTTTACAACACCATTATTATTTAACTGACAGATTAATATTCCTACTGCAAATCTAGTATTTTCACTACAAAACCCAGAATTACTACTGGTGCACTTAAATATTTTCCGTTAGTATTTAGCACAGGATATTTCCCTTTGTGCATTTGCCATTCATATCATAACTTTTCATAAGTACAATACACTCTATTATGTAATATATATACCGTATTTTTATTTTTGCGCGTGGCTAGGGTAAAATACATTATACATGTATAATCATAGGGAATACGCTCATGTAACTATACAAATCAATGTTTGATAAAAATTATTCATTTTTGAAAATTAAAATTTTATTGTTTTCTCTTTTTATGATTAAATTTTGTTTTAAAAAATGGATCATTTTTATCAAAAATTGATTTGTATAGTTACATGAGAGTATTCCCTATGATTATACATGTATAATGCATTTTTCCTTGCCCCGCGCAAAAAGTACGCCATACTAACTGTTTCAAACAAACATTGAACTTCCATTCAAAGTAGCAATTTGAAATTGAGTTTTATACTACCTAATTAAAGCTTGAACCAAAATTGGAAAAGTTTTCAGACGGTTGACCTGAATCCATATCCATACTTTGTATCCATTATATAAAATATATCAACTATTATAATCTAAAATATAATCTAAAATAATGTAAGTATATTGGGCGGGATACAATTAATATATGTGATGTGTAAATTTTCTTTAAAGTTAAGGTTCATTTGGTATTAACCTCTTGCACTTTACTTTTATATAGACATTAAATTATAAATATTATAACAGCAAGCAGTACAAATAACTTCATTCTGGTTTTCTGGTGGTAGCTTCCTAATTAATAGTCGATTACATAAAATAATATTATTAGGTATTACAATGGAATAATTCATATAATAAAAGAGCAAAAAGTGAAAAAAGAAGAAAATAGCTTTGTATAACGTATTTCAACAATTTGACCAAAAAAATATTGCAAGATAATGGTAAGTTGAAGAGAAAACAACAGTAAAAGCAAGTATAAAAAGATATAAATCACTAGATCACTTTCTGTGTGCGTAGGAGTGGATGGGAGTCATTTCCCGTTGTTCATTCCTCACATAGTATTTGTCATTGTTGTCAGTCCGGGCTGAGTAGACCGTGGAAACATCATCGTTCTTCCCAGACTCCCGACTCGTGAATCCTGGGAGCGGAATTCTCTTCTGCCAGTGATGTGTCCAGTAAAGCTCTCCGGGTTCAACTCCAGCCTTTCGCCGCTCTTCTTCAGACTCACGACACAAGTAAACACAAAAGATGAGACTCGAAATCAAAGCTACGAATCCAACAACTAGGAATGCGATCCCAAAGTACCTAAAACATTTAATAAAAATCATTAATTTTAATGGCTCGATACTAAGAAGTGATATATGGGGCAAATATTGATTAAATGGATGTAATATTTACATAATCACGAATGGAAAATTCTAATCAATATTCATTTAATATTTATATACACTCGAGATTCAAATCTTGAGGTTTCTCATTAATCCTCCATTCTAACGGCAATTAGTTAAAGGCTATTCCTGCTGTATTTGCTTATTGTTAGTGAATAAAAGAGAATGACGCGATCATAAACATGATGAATTAATGATCCGTCAAGAGTGATAAGGAATCTCAATTTCATTCTCTGTTAGCTCAAGAGGCTCTTGAAAGATGTAGGAAGGTTTGGGAATGGGCGCAATAAAAGTGAGTGTGTGGGCTTAGGCCATTACCAAACATAAGGAGGATCAAAGAGTTGGAGGACGATTGAGAAACCCAAGGTAACGAGAATCAATCCCAAGTTGACCAAAAGAAGGAGACAGCAAACTCCCTTTGTATGAGGACAAAAGGGATTTGGGGCCGACATGGTTTCAACAACAACGCCGTTTTTCCTCGACGTCTTCGTTTTCACTGAAGACATCTCTGAAGGAGCTCGACCCGAATAATGACTAAATACATACACGGATTTTTTTTATTAATTTTTAAATAAAATGTTGATATTATTTAGTAAAAAAAACACCTGGACAAATACTTATGTGTACAGTAAAAATTACTTAATTCTTTAAAGCATCAGTATTAAAAATTACAGATTTTAATTGTAATTAAATAAAATAACTTACCTATAAACAGATCCAGGTGGTCTTTTAACTGCGGAATCCATGACGTAAATCTCTGACCCATCCTTCTCATCCCTAAACTTTTCTGGGATGTCAGGCATCCTTTTGATATTGTAGTCTGAAGGGGAGAGATAGGCCCTCGCGGGTTGTTGATGAGATGAAGGGATTGTCCGGGTCTTTTGGACGGAATGACGAGGGCCGTACGGAGACTCGTTGTTGTTGAAGGAAACAACGCTGTTCTCACTGCTCTCCTCTTCTTCCTCAAATTGGAGTGAGTGAGTTTGGTGAGAGTAGGAGCGTGGGCTTCCGCCCACGTCTCGTCGTTTCCTCCCTTCACCCCTCATGTCGACCTCGACGCCTACGTCGGACGGGTTATTCTTGTACATCTTGATTACAACAGTAGATTCACTTTAACGGTCAACGAAGAAACTCCAGCGAGAGAATATTTGATATTCAAAGAACTATTTGCACTTAATTTGTTGAGAAAATTTTTGTTTTCCGTAGACCGTTTCTTACAACAGAATGAGCATTTTGAGGTAAAGTGAAGCAAAATAATAGCTCAATAAAAGGAAAATACTTGTTTCAGAATCAAAAGAGCTGAAATGAGGTTATTATTAATAACCTATATTATTTTTCTATTCCAATTATCACACTTTCTATGAACATTAGAAGTTTTAAAGTGTTTGAGATACTGAAGCACTGAACCATCAAGAAACTTTTCAATTCACAACACACACTGAAGGATTTTTGACCGCATGGAAGATCGAGATTTACATTTAGCCAACAAAAAAACGATCATCTTCAAGAGAGTGTGGAAACTCGAACGAAGATTTCTCACTAGTCACTATATAATATAACAATTAATACAACAGCAAATGTTGAAAAAATAATCAAATTAAACTTTTAAAGCCAAGAATTAAAACAATTGACTTCCCCTGTTCCATGTCGGTGAATATTCTTCGTAGGGGGGGAACTTTCCTTCTCCGAATATGAATACTATAATAATTTTCCTGTGTGCCCTATGAATTTGTAACGTCCATGAACTATGGTTTGAATGATAATCAAATTTTGAATTGAGTGTATTACAGGTACAACTTTCACTTTTAAAGCCCTCTTCACTAATGAGAATATGCTAATCCAATAGTTCGGTCCTTCGTGAACCAAAACGGTGTAGTAGGAATGAGAACCGGAAACTGAAAGGGAGGATATTCAAAAGAACAAAAGCCCCCTACTATTTTTAGTACACTAATAATTAATGATTTATCTCACCATCTGAAAGCTCAGCATCAGATGTGTCGTGTTTTTAAATTAAAACTCATGTCTATTCCCTTCAACTTTACTTATCACTTTGAGATTCTTTTTGGCTTGAAATCCATATAAGGTCATATTATGTGTGCATTCACCTGAACTTTCAGACTTGAAACTTGCATTTGCCACGAACATTAATTATTAGCCTATATATTATAATAATACTGTGAAGAACAAAAATACAAGTTGATACAAAAATTAATTGGAAGGGCAAAGTTGCAAGTTGAATGAACATATGAAACTTTAAACTTCTTATTTACTCAAAGTTGAGGAATATTGTTCTTTCCCACACCCAACGGGTGACTCTGTGGTTAGTAATTCGACGAGATAATTATAAAGAGAATATTATGTAAGGATGAAATAATAAAAGCAGATATGATGAGAAAAATGATGTTAAATCTTAATGTTTTGAGGAGTGAGGAAATTGAGTGAAGGGGTATTTTAAATTCCACCTGTTGTATTTTATATTATGTTCATTCAGACTCCCTTTCGTGGTGGAGCCTCGAGGCAAATTTCCTCTCTCACCTGTCCATCCCCTTATTAAGGATGTAAGATAAGGGAGGAGAAACAATTACATGCAATTTCCTCATCTGATCTCTCACTCTCTCTCATCCTTATGAACTTATATTGCACTTTACTTAAAACTTCATTTACTATTGCTAAACCAAAACCACTTTGCGCCTCATTTGTTTATTTTCAAGTTGTAAAGTATACAAAATTCTCGTTACGTATTTAAATCCATATATTATATATAAAAGATTACAAGTTAAATATCTTCAAAAACGACAATTGTTAAGTTGAAAATTACATCATAATTCATAAAATTTTTTGCTAATACAAAATATATTTTTTACTACAATATAATTAATTTATTTTAATTTTTCTGTAATTTGTTATAATGTTGATTTCAAAATGAGACTTAATCAACAATTAACATTTTCTCCAATTTCATATTTTATATAATAAAGACTTAACACATTATGTTTTATTGACATTATCATTATCATTAGGTATAATTAATGAAATGATTATAATCGTCATTTTTCTTATAAAATATAAATATTAGTTAGCAATACAATACATAATATTAATTGTCTTTGTTATCTTCATTATCGCATCTTCGCATCATGTTCATTGTTCATTGCCATTCGTACTTGATTTGATATGAGAGCCTTAAAAAGCAGATTTGGGTGGCAAAGTTTCATAGTGCCCCATATTCCGTCTGAAAATGTTTATGCATAGAAGTAGACGTGAGATTCAAGGTATCGCGCCGTGAGAAATGTCAGCCTTCTGCCGAGCGGTTCCTCCATTGCTTGCCAATCTGCACAGCATTTTTCGCCTCTAACTAAATAGTAATAAACCAATTCGTAACTTTTCATTAATTCTGGGCGTTCAACTCAACAATTATTTATTTAATGTGCCGTATTTTATTCAAAATTTAACGAGTCATTTTCAACTTACCTTTATTACTTGATTTTACGGGTTCTTCGGCCCCAATTTGGTAAAGAATCTCACTCTCTGATATTTCTTTCGTTTGTTATTTTAATCGTATTTTATTAATTTTTTACTGAAATTATTTAATTACATTTTTTGTAATTTGATTTTTATAGTTGGTGGCGAAGACACTTGACAGGGTTCATTTCAACTATAATAATTTTACCTGTTTTAATGTTATTGTTTCATCTTTTTAAAACAAATTAATATGCTCTAAATTACAAATGAGAAAAGTTTATTAGTAATTTCAAAAACAATTATGGAGGCGGACACAAATAGTTCAGGTCTCAATGATAACTCTGAATCCGGTGAATGTGATTCTCTTCGATCCGATGGAGCCGTTGACATGAACTCTAACAACAGCAACACTCTTGACTACGACTCGAATGTGACCAAGCCAAGTTCGCGTTTAGAGCGCACAAACATTGATGCTCTTGATGACAGTGCGAGAGACACTCTCATTGTACCTCCCCATGATGATTCGAGCCACTCGGGGAAGTCATCAAAGAAGGGTTCATTGGAGGAATTGAGAAAAGAAGAACAAGAAATCTTGGATTTCGGGGACAACGACGACGAGGAAGACGGTGCCTTGTCGGACGACGATGAAGAAGATGGTGAGACTGAACCTCCCACGAAGGGAGATGAAGAAGAAGGGGAAATTGACGAAGAAGAAAATAAAAACCAAGACCTAGACGATACAGGTGAAGTTCTCTCTGAAGACGAAGGAGAAATTCAGCCAGTGTCAAAAAATCCCATCTCGCTCAAGAATGATAAGGACGAAGGTGAAGCAGATGATGACAATGAGTTGGAAGAAGGCGAAGTTAGCGATGATGATGACCGGGCAAAAGATCCGAAACCAATTTGCAGATTTTTTGGAAAAGGCCAATGCACTTGGGGGTCAAATTGCAGGTAAATATATTTATTTACAATGATAATTACAAATAAATTCTTTTTTAGAATTTAATTATTTCTGCATCTTTATTATTTCTATGCAAAAAGTTTTGCCCCTTGAACTTTTTTATTTTTTTTATTTTTTAGTTCTTATTTAAGATTATTTTTAACAACTCATTTATTTTCCTAATATCTAGATTTTTACATCCTGGAGTCACGGACAAAGGACTGTATACAATGTTTGACTCAATGCGGCCCATTGTACCTATTCAACCACCGCCATCAATGAGCCCAGGAGGTTCTAAGGCAGGACTTTTAGGAGTTGCCCCGCCTAATTTTGTTCCAATGATCAAACCCGATGAACCCTTGATTGAGTCTGCTTGGGAAAGAGGGCTAAGACATGCTAAAGAGGTTCGAATCAATCAAAATCTCGCTCATTGATGTTTCAAGGCTATGAAATTAATTCAGAAGTAAAATTAAAAACAAAATCATTTTAGATTATCAAGCAGTCAGTAAAGAGAAAAGAAACTGATGTGGACTTTGAGGAGAAAAAGATGAATTTGAGTTTAGCTCAAGAAGACATAGACAAAGAAAATGACTTTTATATGAGAAAACCTGGAAGTCCACTAGAAAGAAAGGCGAACAACTCAGGGTAAGAGATGATAAATTTATTAATACGTAAATAATACTTTATATAAAATGCTCATAATATAATTTGTTAGAATTTGAATTATTTTCAATACAGGAATGAAGAAGAATTCGAAGATTTTGTTCGTGAGCGAGATGAGGAACGAGAAAGAGGACGAGATTGGAATCCTCCTCGACCATCCCACCACCCACCGGCTGCAATATCTGGAGAAATTGATCCTGACTTTGTTCGTGAACGAGTTCATCGAATTAAACCAAGTCGAGTTCGAGAAGCTCCTCCAAGAGATCCACATCCGCCAATGAGGGAGGCGCCTCCTCTTCATGAACCTGAAGTATGAATTAAAAATAATACTTTTAATTAACCATTTAAAAATGTAATATTAGCATATGACAATTTCTCATTACATTTTAACAAACCATTTTTAATCTGCAAATCTTTAATCGAGGTTCGAATGGTGCGTGAATCGGCTCTTAGAAGAGGTTACAATCCTCCTCCACCTTCTTTCCAATCTCACGGCCACTCCTCGCGGAGAAGTAATTATGATGAGTAAGTTGAACATTTCATTTGAAACTTTTGTTTTAGTTATTAATTTTAAATTATTTTAATATTTTCCTTTCCTTTTAGTCCTAGGAAAGCTGAAGAATGGCATGATCCCTGGGTTCGCACGAAATCTCCTGGATCTCGTGGTAGAAAAGATTCTTCTCTCTCGAAGAGATCAAGTTACTCAAGTGGATCTTCACGATCTTCCTCTTTCTCTTCTGATTCTTCAAAGAGCTCCAAATCTTCTCGAAGCTCATCAAAGTCTTCAAAGTCCTCAAGAGGCTCTAAAAGTCCTACAAGTAAAAACAAAACGAGGAAGAAGAAGGAAAGGGAACCTGAAGTCATACGTAAAGCTCCACCAAGGAGATCATCCCCTAAGCCCAGTATGAACTATTTTTATTTATGTATATGAATTCAAGATTACGTAACTAATTATTTTTTGTTTTTGAGATAATTTATCTATACGGTTTGGAGTTAGATTTTACTATTTTATGATTTTTAGTGCGAATTGCTCCACCCCCTCCTCCTAAAGAAGAATTTGGTCGACGAGGTGATCAACGTGATCATCATTATGAACGAGGTGAAAGACCAATGAGATACGCTCCGCCAGCTCCTAAAGAAAGCAACTATCCTCGGGATCGAGATATTAGAATGGACAAAGATCCTTACATGTAAATTTCATATTAAATATTAAAAATGTTAGTTTTATTTGTATTTGTTAGAACATTAAGGGGATACTAAATTGAATTGTTCAACAGGAGAGATCGTAATATGGATGTAAAGCGAGGAAGAGGTCGAGGAGGCGGAGGAGGTCGGAATCAGAGACCGAGGAATAGTTGGTCTGGTCGTTCATCTTCTCGCTCGAGATCCCACTCTCGTTCCACTTGGTCTCAGTCACCCTCAAAGTCCCGATCTCGGTCACCTGGAGGGAAAACCAGCAAAGTACGATCAAAGTTTCCTAGGGATAAATCCACAAGTCGATCAAGATCTTTTAGAAAGGCTTCTTCATCCAGATCCCACTCTCGATCTTCGACTTCTTCCTCAACTTCTTCAAGATCATATTCTCGAGGTATGTCGAGTTTAATTTTTCAGTCTACTTATTTTTCTTAGTCTCATTGTGCACTTAATAATAAACTTTTTTAAATTTATTTTATGATAGGAGGAAAACGCAAGAGGAAAATGAGCAATAAAGAACCTCGAGAACCTTCAGTTGAAATTGATGGACCACCAGAGAAGTTAACTAAAATGGATCCAACTAAAATTTCAAAGCTTCAAGAGAAAACCATTAAGGTTTTTATTATTGATATATTAAAAGTTAGAACGATCTCACTTGACGTCTTTTGTGTACAAATGTAGCATTTAACGTCATATTAAATAGAAAGATTAACCCTACTGATTTATTTATTTTATATTTCACTCCTCACGACCCCTTTTTTTAATAATAATAAACATTACGATTATTTGTTTATAGGCGGAAGCAAGCAAGTCTCAAATTAAAATGACTTTAAAACCCTCGACGGGCTTCAAAGCTAATAAAAATGTTCTTGATAAGCTCTCTGACGAATTTTTAGGTAAAAATTTCTTCATAAAGGCTCTTTTATCACTTCTCATTCAAGCAATTAATTGAATTTTTATTAATTACGCTTGCTATTCAATTTAATCTTTAGTTACAGATGCTGAGATTTCAAACAATAAAATCAATTCTCCTAAAATGGACGAAAACTCAAAGGTTGTTTAAAATTATAATCTTAAATCTTCATATAATACCAACAATTTAATTTATCTTTAAAACTTAAGTAAACTTAATGAATGTATTTTTAGGATGATTTCTCGAATGATGAAGTTGACGAATCGTCTGAGAAGCCAGGTTCTCCAAAGGACTCTAAAAGTTCAAGGATCAGAAGAGAAGAATTATTAAAGCAATTGAAGGCCGTCGAGGAAGCAATTGCAAAAAAGAGATCAAAGCTTGAAAAATGAAATTAATATTTATTGTAAAACATTTTATTTACTTATAAATTAAGATAGATCGTCAAACAAGAACTATTTGATTGTTTTAAAACTATTGCCTCAGGAGTTGTTATTGTTTTTGTTTTTTATATTCGTATTTTATGTAGTTCCTCCCTCATTATTGATTATTTAACTAGAGGTTTGGTTTGCTTCATCATGTAAGTAATTTTAGTCCATCTGACTATAAGAAGGAGAAATTTAGTTTAATTATTATAACAGTTTATAAATGAAAGAGATACACATACTATTAAACAACTTAGATACTCTATAAATAATGCTTCCTCTACATACATAAATGTAAACACGAATCTTCTCAATAAATATTGATAATAATTTACAATATATCACTCTTATTACACTTACTTGATCCTGTGTACTTTCATCAATCATCTTAGAAAGGGTAAATGGACGGTTATAACTCAAGTGAATTAAACGGTTTGAAAGAAGCCAGCAGTGTCTGTGTGTTGAACTCATGGGAGATTCTAAAGAACAAGTTTTTTCCCCATTAAAGTGTTTGAAGGTCGAGTTTGAAGAATTGGCCATTGCTGAGGATGAAAACTCACACTTTTAAAAGTTACTAATCGAAAGGGGAGATAAGAACAGACACACACGCACACACCCACACCATATACACAGGAGTGAACGATATCAAGCAGCTCCCATGAATTTGGTCAATCACTCCACTACGCCCCGACCGACAACATCAATTGCAGCATCACTTGGATCATCATGACGAACCTTGCACTGAAGTTTAGTTACGGAGTTTTTATATTTACTTTAGCTCTATTTTTATTTAACGTCGTCATCCGTGTGGATGGAACCAAAGTAGATATAAATGAGTACATGGAGATGAGGAAGAATCTGATTGAAGTGAGTCAAATTAATTATATTATTCAGTAATCTTCAGTTTACAAAATGTAGTTATTTAATGGCCTTAATGCATGCCCTTTGCCAATATTCTGTAGACGTTTGATCGTTTTCATTGTCATATAATTCATGCAGGATGATGAGTTACTTGGGCTTGGAGCAAGTTTAACTCTTAATACTAAAGAGAAGGCAGTGAACGAGATTCTCATGGAATTGAAGGAGAAAGAGTTTCGTGAAGGAGTTGATGCAAACGGAGATTTTTTTGGGGGAACTAAACATTTCTTTCACTCCAAGCATCTCATTGAAGCCTCGAGTATTTACAAAATCATTCAGATGCTTCCTAAAGGTCAATTTCAGATTCGTCACATAATTATTTTATTTTTTTTCTTTTCTTTTACCATTTAATTGAGAATTTCACATACATAATGAAATTGTGTACAATGTTTCGTGTACTACTTAAAAATAAGTTGAAGTGCTTTCATCTTATGTAGCATTATCAGCTATTTGTGTTTTACCACATTTTGCTTAGAAAAACAAGGTATTTTTCATTGAGTTTTTATATAATTTGTAATGGTTTGAGCAGGAGGTGCAGTTCATTTACATGATGTAACTATCGCTCAAGTGGATTTCGTCGCACTTAACTTGAGGTATGACAATGAATAAACAACAGATGCTCATTCCCATGTGTCACCCACCTCGAACGTGCTAATGATGTCCAATGTATGAATTTATCCAAATTATCATTTTTTTAGCCATTGGGACAATTTGTACTACTGCCTTAATGAAAATGAACTTCTCATGTTTCACTTTTATCCTTCCGACCCTCGAAAAGTCTGCACGGGGAACAAGAATTGGACACTCGTCGAAGACTTGCGAAGGGAAAAGGCCTCGAGTCCTGGTTGGGTAGACAATTGGTTCACTCAGGCCATGTCAATGGTCACTCCAACCCCTGAAAGTAGATCATTTAAATGAATGTTATAGCTTTTGCTATTAATAAGAATTATTAAAGAATGAATTCTAGTTAATTATGGTATTTTATGAATTAAGTTAATAAGATTTATTATTATATATTAGCGGCGTACAGAACAGCGAATGAAGTTTGGAAGCATTTCGAGAATAAAATATCAACAACTTCGAGTATTGCGCTTTATGAGCCTGCAATGAAAGACTACTATTGGAGAATTCTTGAGGAATTCTACGAAGATAATGTCATGTATGTTGAAATGCGAAGTCTTCTCGTTGATGTAATTCCTCGTTAAATTAATGAATAATGAATGAAAAATCAAAAATGGATGACTCACTTATTTTTTCTTTTAGATTTATCGTTTAAATCAATCAGTATTGAATGCAATGGAAGCTCTAGAGCTTTTCAAAGAAGTGACACAAACATTTAAAGCCACTCATCCTGACTTTATAGGCGTTAAGTATATTTACGCCCCTCATAGGTTTCACTCACCTGAAGCGACAGCAGAATTGTAAAACTCATTTTTATTGCTAATGATAAGATAACATCTCATGGACTTTAGAATGGCAATGCTAATTTTTCGTGCATGTATTTAGATTAGCTGAGGGTTTAGCAATGCAGGCCAAACACCCTGACTTCTTTGCAGGATTCGATCTGGTCGGACAAGAAGACATTGGAACACCGTTACTTGGCTTTCTCTCACAATTACTGGATGCTGGGTCGAAGGGACTCAAGTATTTTTTCCATGCTGGAGAAACAGGTTCTTAGATAATTTCAATTAAAAAAATAATATTACCCTGTTTATCGGATTATAAGACGCGTCTTAGACATGCTTCGTTAGGGTCAAGAGTGCTCTAATATACGAGTGCGTCTTATAGTTAATATTAATTTTCAATACATTTAATATTGTATTTTATTGCAGTTTTCCTATGTTTACATACATAAAGGCCTAAATTGGCCGTTAACTGCGTCTAATAAACGAGGGCATCTTATAGACGAGAGTGTCTAATAATCCGATAAACAGGGCAGTTGTTAATTAAACCGATACTTAACTAAATGAATTAATTTACTCATTTTATAGCCTGGCATGGGACAAGAATTGATGAAAATTTATTTGATGCAATTCTATTGAATACGACAAGAATTGGTCATGGCTATGCACTTTTTGCCCATCCACTTCTCGTTGATTTAGTGAAAGAAAGAGGAATTGGAATTGAAGTCTGTCCTATTTCAAATCAGGTAATAATTTTTGAAAATGAGAATACAATAAAGATAATTAATAATTAATATTATAAATAGTTATCTTTATATTATTTTTTATAATGAATAACGCTACATTCATTAGTAATTTTTATCACTTTAATTATTTATTCTATAGGTGTTGAAATTAGTTGATGATTTGAGGAATCATCCAGCCATTTCACTCCTCCGTAACGGATTCCCAATTATTATTTCAAGTGACGATCCAGGAATTTGGGGAGCCAAGGCTCTCTCACACGACTGGTACCTCGCATTCGTTGCAATGGGAGGAAAACGAGCGGATCTCAAGTTCCTCAAACAACTCGCAATGAACTCACTCGAGTAATATTACTAATTAAATTATTAATTTATAACTCAAGTTGAGCGTGCTAACTCATTTTTATTGCATTTTTTTTTAAAGATACAGCGCAATGAATGCACAAGAAAAGACTTCAGCATTCGCACGCTGGGCGACTTCTTGGGATATGTTTTTAGATAATGTGATACTCAAATATGGGAAGATGAATCCAACTGTAGCTAAACCACCTCATGATGAAAAATCTAAACATAATAGTCAATATTGTACTAAAACCGAAACATAATGAAAAATAAAATATTAAATTAATTATTTCAAGCATTATAATAAATATAATCAACTACGAATTTTTAAATGAACATTTTTGTATAAGATGAATTATTAACATTTTATTTTTCGAATTCAATGGTCAAGTCTATCAAATGTAAACAAAACAATGCTAGTTAGAAATAATGATATGAATTTAGTCAAATTGATTGTAAAATCATTGTGAATTTGAAGATATCCTTCTTAAGAAGTATATCTTTGTATCCTTTGTAAATCCAAGTAAGCCGGGAATGCGAGTCAAACTTTCTTAATGAAATCATGCTGAGAATCTGTCTTTTTGATTCCAATTGTAATGAAAGATTCATCAGTTTTAAATATAAATTGATCAGAAGGGCTCTCAATGAGAAATTTCAATTCGAAGATTGTATTCGTCAATTCTGGTGAACACGAGGGGAAGTTCGTCAATGTTAACCTTGAACTCCGCCGTAATGAGGAATTTTGGATTATTATCTCCCATTCGAAAAAGCAATTTCCCATGAAAGTTATGGTGGACAGATCATTTCTAATAATGAATAGAATATATTGCATATTAAGAAACCTTTCTTTAACATGAAATAAAAAGGAATGCGTTTATTTGTGAATATTCTAAATCATAAATAAGGGGATAAATGAGACGGTCTCAAAAATAGCTAATAAATGCAACAAATTCATTGTCATAAAAAACAAGCATCTTTCATCTATTTCACTGAAAATCAAGGTGAGTTTTAATAAATTAGGCTAGGCTGTTCAAAAAATTTACTTTTAGTTTAATTTCACAGTAGTCAGTAATTACGATTGAATATTTCCTCCAAATTCAGATCGCTATTTTCCGGTCAATATGGTTAAATGATCAAGTTTCCACTGAATGTAAAGTACTGGCTTATTCTCTCATTTTCAAATTAACCAAATAAGTTGTTGAAGGAGTTGACTGGGTTTGTTCACCTTTTTAGACAATTAGACAAATGTTGAATTATGTAAATTGGTACTGTAATAAAACATTTTTTGAAATTATTTTTGATAATTAGAAAACAAAAATATAGCGTGGATTTTGGATGAAAGAATTTTTAGATATCCTTGAAAAGGCAAGGAAATTTTGGTTGCATATTGTGCAACTTTCGCGGGCAGAGCCATATAAATGAATTGATCTTGCAATTTTTCATTTTATAAGATCTTTATTAAACCAATACATAAATATTTAATAGATTTTTAAGAAAATAGACATAAAGCCTATTTTAGGGAGTTATTTCGTAAAGTACTTCGTATCTGTATTTTAAATGTCGCGAGGGATAGGTTAGGTTTAGCATTATACGATATAAACAACTACGAAATACAATTATGTACCCCATTTTTATATGCATTTCTCAATTGAGTATACCTCATGCCCCAACCCATTTGAGTTTCTAACACATAGATTCAATGTTGTTCTACTTTGCTTATAATTACTCACTCGCATTCCTTTGCTTTTTCAAGTTTAATGGGTTTAGGTTTAAAAATTCTCCGAGACTAAAAAATGATTCCTAAATTGAGAATTCTTCTCTTATCATTCCATGAACGTGTTGTCTTTCACTTTAAGAGAACACAATTTCCTAATTGCCTGATCAAGTCAAGATGATTCTCAAAAGATTTTTGAGAAGCTCATTTTATACACTAATTACATTCTGTACAAATGACTTGGCCAAAATATTGCTTAAAAATTCAATGAACTACAGCTTTATAATCAAATCAGCGCTCACGACATAATCATAGTAATTTTCTCATGCTACTTCCTAATTCCTACTTAACAATAGATCATGCAATAATTAATAAAAACTATCCAAAATATATCCCATTTTAATCACAAGTTCTATTTGGATCATAATTGAAAATTATAAGGGAAAGAAAGAATGAGGAAAAGAATGTAAATCTCCTTCATTTCAATTCTTTTCACGGATGAGTAGGAAAAGAAGGAGCGAAGATTTCAAAGGAGAACCTCGATTGAGTCTCAAAGTTCGGGTCTATTAATGGTCCAAAGCGATGCAGTAATGTGGTTTCATTTCCTTTTCTCTCCGAATTTTTATCTAATTAATTGCATTCATTTAAATTATAAAGGCTTTTGCCAGGATAGAGTTTGTGTGCCAAAGAGACGGTGATTCCTCTACTCAGGGAAATATAGGTCAGGAAGAATGAGGATCGAGAGCATATAGGTTTCTAGAGAAATGAACCTCTTTCGCCATTATGTATGTATGCATAGTGGATGAAGATGGAAGGAGTTGTAGATCTCAAGACATAAGTGGAGGATGTACATAAGGCATTTGTGTGCTATTATACATAACATGGATATCGGTGGTTCGAAAGCTCTCAAGGATTCTTCGTCCGAAAAAAGCTCATCTGAAAACGAGGGGTTATTTTTAGGAGATCATCGGGGAGATTGGGTTGGACGTCTTTTGGTGTGCTTAGTCCTCCAACGAACAAGCTTCCCTCCTCACTACCCTCTAACACTGGACAAACTATGAAAAACATTCCCGACTCTTACAGGAGACGGGAATCCTTGCTCAATCTATTTACCTTACCCAGATATGGGCTCAAAGTGTTGCAAGAACGACCAGCCAGATAAGTAAGACTTTCCCATTTTTTCAAATTAACAAAAGTCAGAATTAATTTATCCAAACCAAGAAACCAAGATTATATTACACTTATATTTTATGTCCCATGCTAAATGCATTTAAAATCACAACCAACTTGTATTTTTTATCTATTGAATAATTATCGTAATTAAAATTTTATGATTGAAGAGCATCTTGAAAATTGAATTTCGAACCGGATGAATTGAAAAGGCCCACGGTCTGTGTGGGGGTACAGAGCCGCAAAGCGCAATATTAGAAAATAGAAATTGGACCCCGAGCCAGAACCGAATTCTTCTGAGTAATAATATTGTAAAAAATAATGAACACACACAGTTTTCCTTCATTCTTTTTCACTCTTCCTCGGAAATTTCCGGAGGAAGCGGAGCTTAAAACGACAACTCACTCACATTTTTTACACGGTTTGAACCGAGAAAGATGTGTGAGTGAAATGTTTATCTTTTCAACTTATGCTCAACTTGATCAACCTTTCTCCGTGTTTTCCTCACTGTTATTCTTATTTTTGAATTAATCTATCCATTGGCGGCCGGCCAGTTGAATCTGGTCTGATAATGAATAATTTACTAGTCCTGGTTCTTGCGGCTCTTATGCTTTCGAGTCTTAAGCAATTTTCTTTCACCTCTATCATATTTCTTTTTGATAAATCTGACATGTACTTTTGCTTATATTGCTTATGTTCAGAACATTATCTCTTTTGGAAAGCTCTTCAAATTGAATTGTGGCGTTGATTCATTCAACTCGTTTTCTCCTTTAACCTTATCGTTATATTGTAAATACTTTACAATATGTGTTCTACTACAATATGTATTTGCCTCTTTATGTACAATAATTACAATTTAAATAGTTTGTTTAATTAAATATATCATGGCTTTATATATAAATTATTTATAATATTTTAAATATTTCGTATATAATTTTTAATAGATTTGACAAACTATTGAAAGGAGAAACATACGCAGCATCAACGAATCCGTTTGTTCTCCAAGTATCTGACTTAAGACCGCGGAACACAACGAGTAGCAGTAGTACTAGCAAAAACAACGATTGGAGATTGGATCCAAATCATCCGCCGCCGAGTCCGATCACAGCACCATATCATTTCAGCATGGCGCCGCCACCTCAAAAAGCACCTGAATTCCTCCGACAATTGACAGACTCCGCAGTGAAAGTTGGAACACGAACCCGCTTTCTCGTTGAAGTTCAATCTGATACAACTGTGAAGGTACTTTATTTCAATCATTCATAATTAAAATTAAGTAACAATTGTAAATGAATCCAATTTTAATTTATTCATAAATAGGTATCCTGGTTTCTGAACGCCAAGAGACTCAAGACATCAGAACGGCATAAGCTCGTAAATGAGGGCAACTTCTACTTCATAGATGTGAACCCTGTGACGCAAGAAGATGAAGGCCAATGGACATGTGTCGCGGAGAATTTAGGGGGAAGAGAAACTTCCACGTGTCAATTACGAGTGTTAAGTAAGAATATTTTCTTGAGTGTTTAAGAAAATCATTTGACATTTCACAAACTTTTTATATGATCATTTAGTTCCTCGTGCGTACAAGAGTCCAGAGTTCGTTGAAAATCTCAGAGCCGTTCTCAACGAAGCTGGGAGTGTTTCATTGGAATGCAAGGTTTGAAAAAATCTAATATTAGTTTTATTTATTGAACTACTCTGATGAAATAAGGAAGGGAGGAATCATAAAGTGGATTTTTTTTATATTCATTAGGTAATCGGGATTCCAACTCCGATTCTTCGATGGTTCAAAGACGGCGTGGAAATCAAACCCGGAGATATTTTCTCATTAGCAGCCAATCCGGACAACAGCATTGGAGCTTACAGTGTAGAAGCGATTAATTGCATGGGCTCAGCTTATTCATCATCTCAAGTTCATTTAATCGAGTCCAAGAAAGAGCGCGGTTTGTCCCCGCTAATTGTCGACTCACTCGTGGATCACAAAGCGAAAATAGGAGAACCTCACGTTCTTACTCTTTCCCTCGAGTTAACACCCAAGAAAGTGAAGTGGTTTAATAAAAACGAAGAAGTGCTTTCCTCCGACCGAATTCAAATTATAAGTCAAGGGAAAGTTCAAAAGCTTATTATCAACCAACTGGAAGCCAGAGACGATGGTGAATGGAAATGTGAAATTGAGGCTTCAAATGGCCTCACCTCAGCCTCAACTTGTTACATTTCTTTAATTGTGCCTAAAAACTATCGTAAGCCAAGATTCCTTGAGGATCTCAGAGCCATCCTCACAGAAGAAGGCCTTGTGTCCTTTGAATGCAAAGTTGTAGGGTTTCCAACGCCGAACCTGCGATGGTTCAAAGATGGGTTGGAGCTCAAGCCTGGTGACGTTTACCAGTTGAGTGGAACGAATTCCCTTGGAACTTACTCCTGCCTCGCACATAATTGCATGGGAGAAGTCAAGTCCAATGCAATTCTCAGCCTTGAAGACATCAAACATCAATTGAGTGAGGCGGAGAGAAAGCTCGTGATGGAAATGCAAGATTTGGAACAACGGCCGCCGAGATTCCTTAAAGGCTTGAAATCCACAGAGTCCAAAATTGGTGAAAGTCTCAAGCTGAGTGTTCAAGTGTCAGAGCCTGTGACAGAAGTGAAGTTCTACGCGGAAGGAACGGAAAACGTCGGAGTTAACGAGGGCACCGGAACCTTCTCTTACACCATCCAAGCACTCGAGTTGAGACATGAGGGAGAATACAAGTGTCTGGCGAGTAATGAGTATGGACAGTCAATGACAAGTTGCAAAGTGAAGTTGAGTATTCCGTCTCATTATAAGAAACCGAGATTCCTTGAGAACTTGAAAGCCATATTGAGCAGTGAAGGAACGGTGAACTTGGAATGCAAAGTGATTGGAGTTCCGCAACCCACGCTTAAATGGTTTAAAGATGGAGTTGAGTTGAAAGCTGGAGATATTCACAGGATCATCTCTGGCAAAGATGGAACGTGCTGTTTAGGAACTTACACTTGTGAGGTACAAACTCTTTTGTTTATATTTTATTGACAATTGGAATTTAGGAAATTATGTAATTAATTAAATTTTTAAATAGTTCAATTATAAATCAAAATGATAACATTTAAAATATTCATAAATTATAAGGCTAAGAACTGCATGGGGACGATCTCAAGTTCTGCAGCTCTTCTTGGCTTTGAAGGTTGGAACATTTATATAATTTGCTTATGGTATTTTTGTATCTCTTTCTTAAATAGAATATAGGACTATTTATTTTATAGACATAAAACACAAATGGTATGTAAAAATATTGAAGATGGAAATATAAAGTTTCATCGGCTTAAAGCTCATATTAACAAATTTAATAAATATTTTAATAATTCTAATATATTTTTACATTTAATAGAAAAATTCAAGAATAATGAGAAGGAGGAAAATAAGCTTCAGAAGGATCCTTCCCTGTCAACTATTCTTGAAGAGAGATCCTCTCAGCTATTGAGCATTTACGAGACGCCACTCTCAGAAAGAGACGAAATTTCAATTTCCATCGACGGGAAGGAAGTCTCTGTGTCATTGTATGAGACGCCAGACTTAACAGAAAACGACGCGAAGGCCATCCTTGAAATGTTTGCCAACGAATACTCAGAATACATCTCCGGTAATGATATCTCAAACTGCACCTAATTAAGGCCACACTTGCTCTACTCACCCAAATAATGATAATTGTTTTCGTTCCCAGAGCACAGCATCATCACACTTCCCTCTCTTCGCTTCGTAAAGGAAACGAGCGCCTCGGGGAATATCTACATGGAAGCTGTAGTCATCGATGTTAACCAATCTGAAGCGTTTGAGTCGGCCAAGTCAGAAGCGAACTCTGACAAGACTGAAAATGACTTCGAGGATCTCTCTGATTTTGAAATGAGAAAAGCATATGTGGAAGAACACCAAGTTTTGGAAAATTACGAGTCCATGAAGACAGAGGATCTCAAGTTGAATTCAAGTACACAGGGGAGTCTAAAAGAAGAAAGCCGGAAGTTGATGTCAGCTCCTAAAGGAGGGAAACCTGATGTAAGAAAAAAAGAAGTGGCTGAGAAAGTGAGCAAAGAAACGACGGAGAAAGCAGATACATTAGCGAGCAAATCGGGTGGGTCGGAAAATGCAAGTTTTGCCCAAGAACTCATGTCATTGATGAGAGAAATGGAAATCGAGAGGAATTTGGCACTTGAGACAATTGAGAAAATTCGCTCAGAGAATGAAACTTATGCAGAAGAAGTGAACATAACGGAGGATAATTATGAAGTTGATGATCCCAAAGGAAGAGTGAGATTTGACATTCCACTTCAAGATTCATTTGAAGGCTCGGATGATTTTAGAGATTCTTTTGACTATGATGATTTCATGATGGAAACGGAAGGGGCAAAGGATGAGCTTCAAGATGGAACTTTAGTGAGGAACCAAAGCGGAGAACAAGTGTCACCAACCGAAGACAAAATTAAGAACTTCCTTTTCAATTTTTGCAACGAGGTGAAAAGTGCAGAAACGATTACTTTGGGGCAAGTTGAAATTACTGATAAAAGAGAAGCAGAGCTTGGGTTTACCATGGGGGATTACGAGAGGGCGAAAGAAAGTGATATTCTGTCTGAAGATGACATGGAAAAAACAAAGCGTCATTTAATTAAACAAAGGTCTAAAGATAAAAGCGAGAGTGAAAAAAGTGAATCTAAGGAGAAAGGTGAAAAATCCACTGAAAGCGAGAGTAGTAAAGTCAAGAAAGGCACAGAGGCATCACAGATGGGAAAACAATCCCAAAGTGAATTATTGGAAGGGAATAGAAAAACTCCGTCTAGGCAAAACTCTCTTGAAAATAAAGAGAAGAAAATTTCTCCTAAGCAAAACTCTCTTGAAACTAAAGAAGAGCCGTCAATTGGAGATAAGAAGAAAAGTCCTTCTAAACAAAACTCTTTAGAAGCAAGAGACGAACCTTCAATTGGAGAAAAAAGAAAAATTTCATCTAAACAAAACTCCCTTGAAACTAAAGATGAATCTTTAATTGTAGACAAGAATAAAACTTCGTCTAAGCTAAATTCGATTGAAATTAAAGAGTTTGCAGGAGAAGAGAAGGGACTTTCCTCAAAACAAAATTTATTGGATAATAAAGATGAATTTTTAGGAGAGAAAATGAAAATTTCCTCCAAGCAAAACTCTCTTGAAAATAAAGATTCTTTAAACGATAAAAAATCCTCCAAGCAAAATTCAATTGAAATCATTGAAGATAAAAAAGGATCTGTTTCGTCTAAACAAAATTCTTTTGATAATAAAGATGAATTAACCTGTGATAAATCTCTTGGACTTAAAAAATCGGCTATAAAAGGAGAAAATGTGAAAGTTGTAAAAAATGAAATTGTAAATCAAGAAATAAATGCAAAGAAAATTGAACAAATGGAAGAATGTGAAATGAAACGATCAATGACTGTAGACGAAATCAAGCTTGAAGAGAACGAAGCCAAGATGCGACAATATTTAGCCAATCTTTGTCAAGACTTGAGTTCAAGGTATCCTGAAGAACTAAAAGAAACGGACATAATTGATACTGAAACTGATCTCACTGACGCTGAAAAGGAATTCTTCAGTAAAAACAAAGGAAAAGATGTGAAAATGCCAAAAGAAAAAACTTATGAAGTGAAAATTACGGGAACTAAAATTATCAAAACAGGTAAAAATCATTACAACTTTTACTATTCAATTTAAATAAATACATGCATGTTGAACTAATTTTGTAGTATGCCTAATTATATGTCAGTCACATTAGAAAGATTTAGAATTAGGTGTAAAAAGTAGGTTTATTTATCTGTTAAATTATAAACTTTAAAGTAACTTTGAAAGAGCATGCTTAAAAGATTATAAAAATCTAATAAAAATTATGAGTATAGATTCAATCAAGGAAAGCGAGACAGTTGAGAAAGATGGAGATAAGCAGATGTTGAAAAACATTGTCAACCAAAATAAAAACGATGACCTTAATTCATCCCCCAAACTTGTAAAAGATCAGATTCAGACTGAATCTGAAACGTTATTATATTCTTCTAAACAAATGCAACAGACACAAATTGTAAATCTTGCTGAACAAGCTAACCTAACCGATCAGCCAGAGAAAGGCAAAGCTGATCATTTTACATCAATTAAAACCAGCCAAGAAAAATCTGTCAACAATACTCAATTAGCACAAGTTGAAATTTTAAGCGAGAAGTCACAAAAATCCTCAACGGAAGTTAACTCTCAAGAAATTCAAAAGGATGATGGGGTTGAAATTGCAAAGTCGGATTCCATAAATAAAACTTCAACAACTCGAAAATGTGAGAAAGAGATGAATAATGAGGAAGATATTCCGGTCGAAGACATAAAAGCATTAGAAGACATCTCTCTCATCTCAACTAAAAGTGTTCAACCTGAAAACCTCTCTCTCAAATCACCCGCAGAAGGTGAGATATGCAGATTTTGTTTATATATCCTATACATTATATTTATGAGTGAAAAATTGTTTAAAAATATAAAACTCCACAAAGTGGTAGTTAAGAAGAGATGTTGCAGGCAAGGAAGAATTTAATAGCTTTATTTTACATTTAACTAGCAGGGAGAGCTGACAAGGAGCCAGAAATCCGAAGTGAGGAATGTTCTCACTTGGCCCAAATACCTCCAGATGAACTCATCTCAAAACAAACAAAAGAAAAGGAAATTAAACCAGGGCAAACCCAAATACACAAGTTTAATGACGAGTCACAAATGACCCAGGATGAAATATTGGAACAAATGAGCCGAGACAAGAATGAAAAGGAAGTCCCATTAATTGATGACTCTAATTCCAACCGACAGTTAATTAAATCTGAAAGAAAGGAAGAAAAAGGCATTCAAGATGAAAACAAATCTCTCAATGCCCGCCCTTCATCCCAAGATCAATCTAGTGAAAATAAAGAAAAAGTTATTGAGAATATTCGAATGGGAAAGAAAGAAGTTGAAATTGTAAAAATCATGAAAGATAAGCAGACATCTCAGGCAGCAGCAGTTACAACGAGTAAAGATGAAAATATAATCAACAATGAAACCAAATCTGCTATTTCTCTCGCTGAAACACCAAAAGATAATAAACAAGAAACCAATATTAAAGAAACATTTGCAGAGGAAGGGAAATTAAAAGATCAAGCAAAAAATATGTCTCAATTTATTCCTGGCAAAAGTTTGAATGAAGAGGTTTGTATTGTAAATGAGAACAAAGAAGATGAAGAGGGTAAGCTTTTAATAACTAATCTCTCTGGTCTGGTTAAATGTTACAAATCTGGTCTTCCTGAGACAAATACTCAATCCATTTGTTGTGTGAAAATTGATGAGTTTTTGTGTGAAGATGCTTTACCTATCATCACTTTACCCCAACAATTAACTGATAATGTGCCACAAAACGAACTTGTTGTAGAACCAGCAAGTGACCCTGAGCTTAAACTTTCCCAAACTATTAAAATTGATACCACACCCACTATTGAAAACACACTATCTGAGATTGAGAATCAAAGTCAAGATACTGAATTAATTAATAATTCCCAACAATGCTTTGACAATGAAATCCTTGATATGAGTTCTACAAATGACCTAAATGAGCAAAAAATAATTGAAAGTACAATTGTTCAAGAAAGTAAACCTATACTTGAAATAAAAGAAAGCAAGAAAGCGAATCTAAAACTTTCTCAAGATATTCTTGAAACAGTTAGTGAAGACATTTCAGAGAAAGTTGACGAAATGAAGACAGATGATAATGTTACTGTTTTGAGCAAAAATGAAAGTCAAAATACTAAAGAAGAAGAAGTTAAAGAGACGAACAAATCGGTTGATTTACAAATTCAGGCACCTCAAATGGAAACAATGCCTAAAAGTGACACAGATTTAAACAATGAGCTTTTAAATGAGAGAGTCAATGTAATTGATCTTGAAGCCAAAGAAGAAATAAATGAGAAACAATCTTCAATTTCTTTACTTTCTGAACCCGTCGAACAAATTACGAACTTCAAAGATATCAAAATTGAAGCCGAGGGTGTAGTATCTGGGATTGAAATGACAACTTTACAAGATGACTTAAAAAGCTTAAAGAAAACTGTGCTTACTGAAATAGAAAAGATATGCCATGATGAACCAACCGTTGAAGAGAACATTTCAAATTTACATGAACAAGCAACAATTGATATTAAAAACCAAGAAAATAAAGTAAAGTCACTTATAGTATTAGATGAATCACTGCGTGTAGCTGATTGTTTAAGTGCTGATTTGAATGAACTTAAAAGCGAATCACCAGATACTTTAATTCAAATAAATCATGAAAAGAAAACTATTGATACAGAGAAAATAATTGAAGATAAAGAAACAAAAATGGCATTTAATGAAAAGCCAAACGGTGCAAAAAATATTCAAACAATACAAAATAGTAACATAATTGAGATGTCAAACTCGATAGACGCAAACACAGACACAGAAGCAATGATTTCTTCACAGACCAGTAAACATGATACAGCGTCAATTTCCAACATTTCACAAAATGAAAACACATTATCTAGTCCTACTATTAATGAAATATCAATTGAAAACCTAAAAGATCAATTAGAAAATGACGAATTTGATCTAAACTCCAGTGATAAACTTAACCAATCTGATCCCAATCTAATTAATATACCTTCACCTTCTTTAAATCAAAATAATGAATTTGAAAAACAAAGTATTGAGGCTAAGAAACTTAAAAGTTTTGAAAGCCTTTTGCAAGAGGCTAATGTTTTACCCCCTTGTGAAGAATTATGTCAATTGGAAAGCGACAACCTTTTTGACAATATTAAAGGGACTCAACTGAGCCAAATCTTTAAATCTCAAGAAAGTGAGAAAAGAGTTGGAAAAGACAATTGTAGTAATGAGCCAAGTAGTGAAAGTGAGAAGACTTCAGTTAGAGATAGAAATGACGAATTGAAAATTATAAAGATGAATATTGGTGACTCAGAGGAAGATGCTCAAAAAATTCTTAGCGATATTGAATTTATTGTTGATAAAAACGAAATTTTAGGTAAGGTGATGGGTGAAAAGCCAAATGAAGATAAGGAACTTCCACATAAGCCAGAAAGGAAAAATAAAGGTATTAATTATATCAATATTGTATTGCCAATTTCTTAATTTGATTTAAATATAAAATTTAATGAAATATAACTATTACCAATATGTGAATTTGTTTTTGTTTTTTGAAAAATAAACAATCACAAATAAGATTAAATTTATACTTTTTTTAAGGTGGAGAAAATTTGACTGATAAAAAAGTGAAATCTGAGCTAAATACAGAAATCGAGGGAAAAGAAGCAAAGATAAGTATTATAAAGAAAGACGAAGAGATAAATGAGACCAAAAATCAAAAAGATGATACCAAAAGGAAAGAAGATAAAGCTGAAT